>OZ010704.1:9786078-9958887 GCA_963932265.1 Thymelicus lineola
TTTGAACGAGATCTGACAATGGCATCCATGTCAAAAGCATATAAGTCTTAAATTTGCATTAAGTATGTGCGCGATAAATGGACGAATAACTCAATATCCAACCGATGTCGATGATTCTTTTTTTTATTGAATGTACTTCATTGAAGTCGATTATTTTTTGTTAAAATGATAGATTATATTACATTACATTATCGCAGATTATATTATTATCTTATATGTTACCTGTGTGGTATCCTTACTCTGCTTGGTGGGTTGCGGTGACGGCTGATAGGGGGCGTACGGCGCCGCGGTGTACAACGCGTTGCCGGCGTACACGCCCGCCGATGAAGACGATTGCTGAAACAGACAAACAAACAAACGAATTGTTATGAGTACTAGCGGATACCGGACGTGTGCTACTTCACTAAAATTTTTCGAAAGTCGAAAATCGACTTCACGAATGGACCGAATGTGCCTAATGCATTGTTTTATTATTTATTTATTTAATGATTTATGCACTCCATACAATTTTAAATAGAAAAAACTTAAATTCAGTGACATTCGCACATGGGAACTACTTATTTCGAAACGAAATCTCTTCCAGTAGCCCCACAAAAGGAAAATTGCTATTTGAGTGGCAAACTAAGTGCACACAAGAATGTAAATATACAAAAATACATGAACAAATATAAAATATACATATACAGTTAGTGTGTGTGTGTGGTGTGTAATAGTTAGTGTTCTAAAACTCTCCTTCACTTTATTGGCTCTCAAATGAAATCTGTTTGAGGCACATCGTTAGGATCGTTTCAAAGTCTATATAGACTTATAACATACATAGTTAGAAATAATTTGCTATTGAGTATTGACTGTCTACTCTATAAGAGATGGCGTTTTGAGGCGGTCAATCTTTATGTATATTGATAAAATAGGTTTTATTCGATATTTGTATCGATGCAATCTGCTTATTGATAGGATTGGCTGAATCGAAATAGTCTTGATAACCATGTGGAATATTTTGAGTTTTCAAATCATTTCCTTTCGGTGAAGGAAAACATCGAAATTAATTCTGCACAACTAAGAGTTCTCCAATGTTTCTCAAGGTTTTAGGAGTTCCGTGTTCCGGCTGGGGGCTTTGAGAGCCAGTTCTTTCTTTCTTCTTATCTCTTTCTTGTCTAGCAACACATCAATCATACCTTTGGTGTTGACGTCCATGGGCGACGACACTCAGTTACCCATCAGGTGAATCATTATCTCGTTTGTGTACTTCCATAACAAACAATATGTAAATTAACCGTCCTTAACACATATCTCACCTGATAAGAGTTCATCATTGGCTGGTAACCATTAAAATATTACTAAACTAGCTGTTGCCCACAGCTTTGCATACGGAAATTATGTTTTAACTTATTCAAACTTTTATTGTTTTCCCGGGAAACCTTTTAATTTTCCGGGATGAAAAGTTGTCTAAAATATGACCCAGGGTATCAGTAACAACTTTACCAATTTTCACCGAAATCCGTTCAAGGGTTTTTATGTGATGCCCCGGACAGACAAATAGACACTTTGAGTTTTATTATAGTATAGATGAACCATATAAAAGTTGAAAGGAAACCGAATGTCATGGTATGGGCATGTGATGAGGCGTGAGGAAACGCATGTGACGAGAAGAGTGATGGATATGAATGTGATAGATAGACGAAGGGGACGAGGAAGACTCTAAGAAAAGATGGATGGATTGTGTTATAGAGGATATGAAAGATAAGAGAGTTAGTGTAAAGATGAGTGCTGATAGAGAAGTGTGGAAGAGGAAAACATATTGCGCCGACCCCAAATAAAATTGGGAAATGGGCAGGATGATGATGATAGATGAACCGTCCACACCACACAATAATATCTCACCTGATAAGAGTTCATCATCGGCTGGTATTGCGTGAGCGTCACACTAGACGGATACGCGGTCGCCGTCATAGCGGACGCGCCCGTTAACGACGCGTTCGTTGAGTTCACCTGGACGGACACACAGATTATAATTATATTAATATTATATTAGGGAACATACCAAACCCACCTGACCCATTTTTTCCAACTTTTTACCCCCCCCCCCCCCTAGTTTTCACGTGGTAATTCATAAATACGTTTTTCAATATTATTTTGCAAAAACAGAGTTAAAATATTCACTACGTGACAAAAACCTAACCCCCCCCCCCTCCCCTCTGTGACTAATCGTGGTGTTTGAAGACCCCCCCCTCCCCACCCTAAATGGAGTCACGTGATTTTGGTAATGTTCCCTTATATTCGTTTTAATCAACGGTTAAGAATCAATAATGTGAGTCTCAAAATAGTCTATAGAAGAAAAAAAAAAAACATTTTTTACTGTGCAATAATAAGATTACTGAAAAGGTTTATGATAAATAAATTTTATTTGTATGAATAAATGTAATTTACTAAGTACTTTATCAATTGAAATTTGATATAATGATTAATCTTAACGCTTTTTAAATGAATAGAATATAATTTTGATTGACAAGTGATAATATTCTTGATTGTCGCTTCAGTTCCACCATTCACTACATGACAAACAAATAAGTTTATTCTTCAAATATGTTGACTTGAACCAAACAAAAATTAAATGATTTTTGGCAAAAAATACAAAGCAAAACAAAATTCATTAATAAGCCGAGTTACTGTACTCGAGGCAGGGGTAGTAAAAACAATTGCATTAAAGTGTTTCATTTTAGTCCATATTGTGAGAAATCCTATTTTTTTTATTAATTTCCAATTTATATCACGCGTATAGCACGACGGGGGCTGATCTAAGTTATTTTTTTTAAATACCGAAAAATTATAATGAAAAAAAAACTATGAAACACAGCAACAAATCATGGTATTTGAAATTTTAAAATGTTTACATCAAATTATTACTCCATCTTTCCCTAAATAAGTTTGTACTATAAATTTATAACTTTTTTTAAATATAATGTTTTTCATCTTATTCTATCAGCATACCCTGTTACATCCAAATATTTTACATGAAAAGTGTATCTAGTAATATAAAAAATATCTTTATTAAAATAATTGACTACGTTAACATGATTCCATCCTTCGAGCAGAACCTCAGGTCTCAATCTAAAAATGGTCCTTCGAGCCGGACATTCTATCTCCATCACTCTCTCTCTATCTCTCACTAACCTGCGGTGCGTACAGATTGGCGCCGTACACGGGTGGGTGATGTGTGACCCGCGTGATGCGCCGCATACACGCTCTGAGCTGACGTCGCCCCCCTGCACCAACAACACCCGCTCATATCCACATTTATATCGTATAGTCGCGGAATGTAATTAGGGGCCATTAATTAATTACTTAATAGTAATTTCGGCCATTTTTGACGCACCCCTAACACCATGTAAGAGTACTTAAGATTTAATCTGGTTTAGAAAAAGATCCATTGCACTACAATTCATAATTTGACGTAAATCAAAGATTTTTAGTATTTATTATTAGTATTTCGGCTCGTAAAATATTAAGTAATTTACTCATATAGCTAGGTATATATCACTGATACACATATGTACATCAATTTTTTAATTCAACCACCATTTCAGAATGTCGGAAAGGTACTTTATCATGCAGGAGAAGAAACGGTGAGAGAAACTCCTCAGCATATTAAAAAAAAACTAATGATTACATTCTAAGAACTATTCAAAACCTTAGCAGAACCAAACTGTCCCATTCACTTATTCGTCTAAACGCTTTTCCCATAGACCACTTCCAAAAAGGTTCCAGTGGACCCCCTCTGCAGCCACATTTCTACCATATTCCCAAAACACGACAAAAAATGTGAATATTAGGTCTAGCTATGGAAGTTTGCGTTGCGACTGAGTTTAGACTATACAGAGATTAACAGTTTTCGGAAAAAAGTGAGAATTGATTGGTTAATTAATTAATTGATTTTTTTGTCATGCCAACGTAGACCCCTATTGAGTCTCCCGTGGACCCCTGGTGGGCTACCTGGACCACTTTGGGAACTAAGGCTCTACATCAACCCATTTTTGATACCCTTTATGTGTACCAAACCCCAGATAAAACGATAGCTCGTTGGACAAGTTGATAAAACAAAATCAGGGTTACTAAACTCATTGTAACTAGAGTCAGAAACTAAATTTATTCGCTGGCTTCAACCCATTAATGGCCCACTACTGAGCACGGGTCTCTCCTCTTGAGGAGGCCTAGAGCATACTCCACCACGCTGCTCCAGTGCGGACTAAATTTATATTAATGAATAATTTGCAAATGATCGACCACCTATAAGCGGTCAGTACGTGAGGTGATAATTCTACTCATCGCCAGCCCAGAAATAAGCGATTGTTAATTATTTTACACATTCTTAAGTTTATTATTATTAAGGTTATTCACAAGTATTAGTAACTTAGTAAGCATAACAAGTCTTTAAGCCTTATATAGATTTGTTACGATAGTGGTATTCAAAAGCTTTCAGACGATATTCCCATATGGAAATGAAAGATGGAGTTAGCTATAAACTTACATAAGCCATATTAATCTTAAGTAATATAAGTCATATAAATCATAGAAATCATAAGCCATATCTTTTTTTGTATGATGAACAAAATTCTATTCATGACACAAACAATGATAACTATCCTTTAAATACAAATCTTTTAAATCCTATATCTCATAGTATTTTTTTTATTAAAATGAAAATGCCTTGCCAGGTGCATCGCTTATCAAGTGGCCACAACAAAAAATACAATATGTTACAAAACTATAGTGACCAATGTCATTATTATGTTATTTCATTACAACTTATCGTGAGTTTGAAGTTGTTGTAAGGCATATTAAGCTTAAAAATAAATTATATTCTTTGTCACGACACATCAAATATTTCTTGTGAAATGAAATATGTTTTATGAAGTTTAGATAGGGAATTTGCAAAAACGAAAGAAAATTATACTTTCCTCGACTATCAAATAATCACTATATGTATAATTCTTAATTAGTTATTTATGAAGTAGAATATTAGTTAGTTGTTAGTGATGCATATTTTTGTTATTGTTTTACAAAGTTAGTGTAGTGCATTAGTTAGTTTTAATGAATTAGCGGGCGAAATATCACTGATTAGTTAATAGCCCATATAAATTGTTTTATGCGTGAAATAACGAATTTTTCCCGAAGTGGATTAAAATGAAACATGTTAATACAATACCCATTGTTAAGCTATTTGTGAGTTATGATACCATCGGGAATTAGATAACCAGTATGACAAGAGTTAATTATAATATTATAGTATGCAATTATAAATAATAAGAGTTTTCGCACGGTGTAACAAAATGCTACTTAAGTTACTTATCTTTCACATGCTCTATTATTATGCTATTTACATTTCAAAAGAAAATATCAAACAAGCAGCAAATATTTTTTTTTATTAAAAGCAAGCAATTTTTTTTCATAGGAAAAATACTTTCTATACTTCATCCAAATTGAATCCGGAATAAATGTAAACAAACTACAAAAAATGTTTTCGTCCAGTTTGAACAAAGTATTATTTATCTACAGTACTATGACCTTAGATAGGGATGTTGACACTAACTGTAATTTAATAAAAAAATATTGAAAGAATTAATGATAACATTCAAACACCTAAAATATTAGTCTTTTAACGAAATCAATCACAATAAATTAAATATAATTAATTTAAAATGTTAAAAATAGTATTCACTGTCACGTGACCTCAAACGCCATTTTAAGCTTATGACGTTATTGTTCGTATTTTAAAAGCAAGTCAAACAAATTTCAATACACCGGCAGTATTGAATATCGGTTAGTGACGTCACATGACTTTTTGGTAGGAAAGGAGGTGGCCAACATGTACCCCGGAAATGGTTAAAATACTCTTATTTGTACAAGGTTTTAGTCCCTTGAAAAGACATGTTTTCCATTTATTAAAACATAACTAGAATTTTAATTTTCTTCTGAACTCCGCCATTAGTAGTCATAATAAATTAACAATAAAAATAAGTTGTATAATCTTCTACTTCCTCCATTGCTATTACTGGAGGTTGACAATTGGCTGACATAAATGCAAATGTCTGCTATATTGACATTTGATTTTTGAGTTTGATTTCTGCAAAATAATAATTGTGTTTAATTTTTTGCCGTGAGATGCATTAATTGCGCGGTTTATATTGAGCGCATAGCGCGTCACTCAATATCTTCGCTAGCAAGAAACCTTCAATCCATATTGGTAGAATGGATCACTGCAATACAGGTATGGCATTTTTCTTTACTATTAAGTAAGTAGCGCTTACAGCTAAGACTAGGTTCACGTGGAAATGTACAATATTACTATGTTTTTATTGCAATATTACTTATAGAATATCTCGCTATTTTTACAAAAAAAAATCTCTCTTTCAAACACTTTTCCACAATTACTTATGTTTTGCAGAATGTCAAACTACAAAAGCTAAAACTTCCCGTAAAAGGAGAATCTCAAGTTCTGAAGATTTTTATTGACGAAATTATCAAAGTAGATATTGTAAGCTTTAATGTAAGGTAAAATTAAAATGTGTACATTATATTTCACAAGTGGGGCAAATGCCTATACAGATGTTGGCCATAATCCTTTGATAATGATTTTTATTTATCAATTTTTGTTTTTGAATTGAACATTATTATTTTTAACCGACTTCAAAAAAAGGAGGAGGTTCTCAATTCGACTGTATTTTTTTTTATGTTTGTTACCTCAGAACTTTGGACTCGGTGAACCGATTTGGATGATTCTTTTTTAACCGAAATCTGGTGCTTGTCTTGTGGTCCCACATAAATTTGAGCAAGATCTGACAATGGCATCCATGTCAAAATCATATAAGTCTTAAATTTGCATTAAGTATGTGCGCGATAAATGGACGAATAACTCAATATCCAACCGATTTCGATGATTCTTTTTTTATTGGATGTACTTCATTTGAAGTCGGTTAATTTTTTGTTAAAATTTTAGATTATTATAATATTTTTTCTTGAATACTAAGGTTACATCTATAAAATAAAATTGAATCCTAAAATTAGTCAACATCCCTAACCCCTGGCCACATCACCCATCCATATTCCTCCTCCATCCATCCATCCATCCATCCTTCACACATACCTTAGGCCTATGATGAGCGTAATGGTGCGCTATGTGAGGCGCGGGGGGAGGCTCGGACGCACTCGCCGCGACGTTGGCCACATGCGAATTGCCAACATTGGCCACATTGGCCGCGTTGGCCGCATTGGCCACACTCGCCGCTATCGACGCGCTGGACACCCCGGAGACACCGGACACTGACGATACGCCCAGTTGCTTCATCGACGCTGATAGTTTGTCTAGAGCTGGAAATTGTTATTCAGTTGTAGTGGTGCTGAAGAAAATGTATACCTTATTGTAAATCATAAAGTTGTCATCAAAAGCAAAGGAACGTAACTTAATAATTAAATAAATAACGCTACATGCTCATAGCCCCACAGTAGAATTCCCTGTGTCGTGGGTGCCATGGACAACACACAGAGACAACAACACAGACCCAAACCGACATATCAAACTCATTCAAGTTTCTGTCTCGCTGGGAATCGAACCCAGAACCCTTAGCACGGCGGTCCAGTAACCATTACGCCAAATATTCAATATATAATATAATAAATACACAAGTAGGTATATATACAAGTATATATTTGTCGAGGCCTGCTTCCAGCTAGGCCAGGTCAGCAGCCAGACCAGCGTGGGGCAGGCCTCCATACTGTGGCACGGGTTATACACCGACCCCAACGGCAGCGTACAGGGCGTTCTAGCCCCGTGCATACACTACATATCTATAGTCTGTATTTAAGTACAAAAAAAAATAGACAACAAATAAGTTACAAAAAATCTTTAGTCGACTATCAATGCATTGTCAACCAGAAGAAAAGTTCTCGCTCTAAAGACCCCAGTCAGACTCAATGTTGCCAGGTCCTAAAACTAGACGATACGATAGATTCTATTAGATTTAAGGTTCTTTCTATAAAAATATTTTGTTTTAGGTCAAAATATATTAGAATGTATTAAAAACTGAATATAGTAGATCTACCGGAACCATGGTACCTGGCAACACTGGACTCGAGCAAGCTATAGTCAAGTAAACGTTACTCACATGTGCTATTGGTGACTGGAGACTCCGTAGTGGCCGGCTGGCTCGCAGGAGTCGTATCCACCACTGACATACTTTCACTTAACTGAAAATTATAACGATCATAATATATCATCGTATTAATACCTATGTTTATTATGTAATCGACAAACGAGCTCACAATCCACCTTATGGTAAGTGGCCATCGTTACCTATGGACATTGAGTAATACCACATACCTAGAAAGAAGAGAGAGGGAGGGAGAGAGATAAATAATAGTAATAATACAAAATTAATTAATGAACAATTAAAATCACTATAATCACTATTACTAATGTAATAACTCCAAGAGGCCTTACCACCAGCGGGCCAGATTTAGTCGCCTCTTACGACACCCATCCGGATTGATTGTGATCAGCATTCGAGACCATCCAAATACGGCTAAAAGTCATTGCTTGAATCCTCTTAAAATTTAATATCTCACTATACTATTAGCATTGGGGTAAAGTACTCAATATCTAACCATACTATTGGGGTATGGCTTCAACCCATTAATGACCCACTACTGGGCACGGGTCTCTCCTCTTGAGGAGGCCTAGAGCATACTCCACCACGCTGCCCCAGTGCGGATTGGTGGCCAACCCGAGTGTTGGAAATTTTCAAACCACCCGAGGGCCTCCGACATGGCTTAACGACTGTTACCTTATTATAAAAACCGGGATCGATGGCTTTACGTGCCCTCCGAAGCACGGAAACGCTCAAGAATTTGCGACCGACCGCGCCTGCTGTTGCTTAACTTTGCCTATCACTTAGGATCGACGCGAGCCGCCGGGCTTTGAACGCAGCTGCCGGGCTATACGCCTATTGGGGTAAACAGCTCTATATCTTACCACCCTACCCCTACCACCAATCAGTATAAAGTATAAACAATTCGATATCTCACCATACTATTGGCGTTGGGATAGCTACTGGTGGGGGGCTCGCTCGGCGCCTCGTGGCTAGTCGACACCGGCTGAGCCTCGGGCTGTGACGTCACCTGCGACAACACATACAAACACACATAGATACAGACACAATATAAGAGTCAACTTCACACAATAAATACTGACAACCTAGTATAAATTGCTGGTTGAAAACAGAGAAGCTATCACTAAAGCAAAAATGATTTTTCAGCACAATTGATATAGACACATCAGCTTAGCTGCTCGTCTATAAATAAATAATAATAATAATAAATTAAACACGAATGCATAAAAAACCCATGCTATACCTTTTTGAAATACTTATGATGAGCTTTTAAATTTAATACCCTACAGGCCTAAACAATATTAGTTTTTTTATACTTTAAATCAAACAATGGCATCTCACATCCAAGATATTTGTTCTTTTTTTCTAATTTCACTTACTTAAGAACACTTGGGCTGTCCAAGAGTGATCGCTTAATAGCTCAAATGTTCGTGAAATTAAAAAAAAAAACAACAAATATGGTGGCTGCGAGATGCCTCGTTTAAAGTATCAAAAAATCGAAATAAATTGTATAATGCAATATGGCCCTCAAATTATTTTTTATTATTTATTTATATATTAGTATATTATTTCTCTCGACAATCACCTGTTTATTAGGTTGCGGCGTCGCCGACTGTGTGGGTGTCGCCGTTGTTGTCACAGCTTGCCCCTGTTGAGCTGCAAGCGTCTGATGCGGTGCCGCATGCGTCTGATGCGGTGCCGCATGCGTCTGATGAGCCTGCTATTGTTTGTTCATTGTTAATACAACGCAAGGAGCGCGAGAGACATCGATATGGAAATCTTTGGAGGAGGCTATGTTAAAGACAAGCTGTTTGGAACCGATAATCGATAATAATGAATATAAATAGGTGTATTCCGTTGTTTAACACATATCGCACCTTCGGTGCAACAAAGGCACTACAGCTTTTTTTGTAATTTTACATGAGTGGACTTTTAAGATTTTTTCACATTCGCATTTATTTTCATATTACTGAATTACTATTTGTAATAGTTTTAATTTGGCATACTAACTAAATTTTACAGTTTTGGCTATTTGCGACTTTGTTGCACCGAAGGTGCGATATGTATGATCAGTAAAATAATTGTAAAAACGCACTTTCTCTAAAAATTGTGAAACAGGAACAAAGGCTTTTTTTATTTTAATATGTACAAGGTAACGAACACTACAAATTATACTACATTTTATAAAAAAAAATAACCGACTTCAAAGATACAGTCTCCAAAAAACCTATAATATATCATGATTGCCATACCACATGTAACCGCTACCTATAACATTTGGGGAGTTCCTTCAATTCATGGATCCCATCATTAAAACTGAATTTAATTTAATTGTAAAATGAACTAAAATGTCAAGACGAAAGATGATCAAGAAAGCGCACAGGTGTGGACATAGACTATACTAATACCCGTCTTCGCTTAGCTTCGATTTTCCTATAGTTCCCTCATTATTAATTTTTTAAATAAATATAGCCCATATTACTCAGAAATAATAAAGCATTCTATTATTAATCGATTTAAAATGGACAAATAACTCAATATCACGCGAACCGATTAAGTTCAGTTTTTTAACCGACTTCAAAAAAAGGAGGAGGTTCTCAATTCAACTGTATTTTTTTATGTTTGTTACCTCAGAACTTTGGACTCTGTGAACCAATTTTTATGATTCTTTTTTTAATCGAAAGCTGGTGCTTGTCGTGTGGTCCCACATAAATTTGAGCTAGATCTGGCATCCAAGTCAAAAGCATATAAGTGTTAAATTTGCATTAAGTATGTGCGCGACAAATGGACGAATTACTCAATGACAATGTACTTCATTTGAAGTCGGTTTTTTTTTTGTTAAAATTTCAGATTAGTTTAGATACCTGATGCGTGGCCGTATGACCCTGATGACCTTGAAGCGGCGACTGATGCTGTGGATGAGCCTGATGCGAGGGTGGTTGGTGCGAGGGCGGCTGCTGGTGGGGCGGAGGCGGCGAGTGAAGGGCGTCCGGCTCGAGCGCCCCGAACTGGACATCGAGGAACATGCCACCCGTGCTATCACCCGGCATCTCTACCGCTGACGATGGGATCTGGGGGGTGAAAGGAAATAAATGAAAGACACTACACCATATTCAAAGTCAAAATATTTTATTCATATAGGTATTACTGATACACTTATGCACGTAATTTTTTGGCTTTTCGGAAGGTGCTTTGTCGTGGAGGAGAAGAAAAGCCTAAAGCAACTCCTCAGCACATCTTCTAAAAAAATATTACAAAAAAAGATAATAATACAAAAGTATTTACTATTCTGAGCGGAACTGGTTGCAGAGCTGGTCATTTCCATGCGTCTTTGTCATTTAAATACTCGTCTACACTATAATATCCCTTGCCTAACAATTATGTTTTTACACGTTTTCTGAAAGTTTCTATTGGCTTCAACAAATCCCTACCGTGAGTTGTCCCAGAAGAAGAGGCAAGAAACTCTTTTTTCTTACTGACTTACAAAAATCACTTAATATTACTTATAGCAATATTTAATATAAAAATGCATGTATAAGCAGTCTCTTCATTGATTGACACGAGATTAACACATGTATAGTACATGTATAGTGTGTACACACACACACACACACAAATTCAATTTGCTTAATTATTTAGTATTTAATAGAAGTGTTTTTCTTACCTTTATTTACATTTTAAGACTATAATAAAATTGTAACAAAAGAATTGGGAAGGAACTGTCTCCCACTCCACAGCTCACGTTTTTCTGGGAGTCAGGGCTCTTCGTTTTAAATGTACTCTCATTTTTGGTCAATAAACATTATTATTATTATTATTATAGTGCATCGGATACATGTAAATACATGACAAACATTAGAAAGTCATAAAATTATATCAGTGTTGCCCACTCGGTATCTAAAGTAGGGTAAGTCGGGGCTAGATAAGACGCATAAGACAAATATAAATGACATATTTTAGCTCCGTAGAGACAAATAAACACTAACCTTAGACGGTGGGGGCACTCTCGCTCGCTGTGTCTTCCGCTGCTGGCTGGCCATCTCCGCTGTACCGTACACACCGTAGTTGCTCGTGTACACCGCTGCTATACACACATACAGTGCTTAATTTAGATAGATAGATAGAAAACTCTTCATTGTTTGCACACCACATATTATACAATCGTACAAGAATAACAGTTAAGATGGTACAAAACAACAGGCGGCCCTATCGCTACATAGCGATTTCTTCCAGGCAACCTTTAAGAAGGATACAAGGATACATAAGAAATAAGAAAAACACAGAGGGCATCGGCGTGCGTAAAGTCACCAGAGAATAAAGAATAGAAAGAAATATAATATGATAAAAGAAAACAAAATAAATAAAAATAAAAATATTAATACTATGTAAAAACAAATTAATCAAAGCAGTGATAATCAAAAACTATCATTCTTAACCACATTAGTAGGAAATAGGCAGAAGGAGTGAAAAAGAGGATAGAGGAATAGAGAAATAGAGGGAAAAAAAGTGATTTAAAGGAGAGAAGAGAGCAAAGTTAGGTTGCTAGATAGTGACCTTATAATCATTTAATGTTTATAATATAATTTTATATGCTTAGGTACCGAATTTTGAGACAAAATATATCCTTTATTATTTTCGTGACCAAATTCATTACGTCATTTCTTATACTATTTAATGTGTGTGGTTTCAATGTGGCCATGATAATGTCGAGAATTCGAGATGTCGCCACATCGGTACATATGTGTCTGTCTGCATTTGCATATTTGTATGAGTCTGAGTGATCAATGTGTTTGTGTCTTTATACGCATTCGTGTTTAATCCATCCATCCATCAGCCCTTGGTGGTCCACTGCTGGACATAGGCCTCCCCTAACTTGCGCCACTCTGACCGGTCCTGAGCCTTCAGCCTTACGTGTACGTCTGTATATGCGTGTACATACAGAACTGCACGATAAAAACAGGGCACACTGAAAACCAGCGATTGGGGCACTTCGCCGCAACTAAAACTGAGTGTGTTCCTTTTTCGTCGTGTATCGCAACATAATTTAACTCCTCATGTTTTGTTTTATTTTAAATAGCCAGACATTTTGGTAATTTTAGTTTAATTTATTGTGAAAACTGGTGAAATAAAGTTTTTCTATTCTATTCTACATGTCTGTA
The DNA here is from genome assembly GCA_963932265.1 of Thymelicus lineola. Classification (NCBI taxonomy): domain Eukaryota; kingdom Metazoa; phylum Arthropoda; class Insecta; order Lepidoptera; family Hesperiidae; genus Thymelicus; species Thymelicus lineola. The sequence continues at coordinate 9,799,400 of OZ010704.1, forward strand.
TGCATATACGTGTTTGTGTATGCGTGTACGTGTTCGTATGCATGTCACTACTCAATGCGTGTACATGTATGCGTGTGCGTGCGTGCGAGCATACGCTACTACAGACTATACAGTCTGTGGCGTGCAACACTTACTGGCGTCATGGCGTTGCGTCTGCTGCGTCAACTGCGAGAGGTACTGAGACTGCGCCGCGCTCAAACTCCCCGACATACCCATCGGCTGGAACAACACGATACAGGTCTTGTGATGCAACCAATGAATCACTCGCCAAGTATTTATACATGCGAAGACATGGCGAGTTTTAATATACTCTTAAAAATCAGATTGGACAACACCCTTAACTGAAATATTTATAATATTTTTTCTACAGGGCACATTTCAAAGTGTGCATAGGAATTGTTTGATATAATTCCCCCATCTCCATTTCTCCATCGAACGACACGACGCACATCCCGCCGGTAAGGACGAGGCAGTTTGCCTCGTCATTCGTTATACGCACCGCCAAGGACTGGAATAACTTGCCTGCGTCGGCGTTCTCGCCTGCCTATGATGTGGATATTTTCAAGAAAAGAGTGAATACGCTTTTACTAAGTAAATGTGCTCACCACCTTGGACCACATCTCCACTTACCATGAGGTGGGATTGTGGTCAATCATTAACTTATTTATGTAAAAAAAAATAGGGTATTTGGGGGTAAAATTTGACAGATAACATAATATTCTATGTCATTTTATATTCCGCCTAACTCTATTACAGACAATAGTGTTGCCCTATCTGATTTTTAAGAGTTCATTCAAAACTTATAATACTTAATAGTACCTATTAGTACAGAACAGTCACTCCGCAAAATCATTTAAATAAATAGCGACTCTTTCTCCTACATAATAAAGTGTAATTCAGGGCGCACAGCGGTAATCGTCAACAGACATTGACATCTAGACGTTGACTCTCTGTTCAATCATAACTCATATCCTTTCTGACAACGTCGGGGTTGTATTCTTTTATTTTACCGACTACAAAAAAAGGAGGAGGTTCTCAATCGACTGTATTTTTTATGCTTGTTACCTCAGAACTTTGGACTGGGTGAACCGATTTTGATGATTCTTGTTTTAATCGAAAGCTGGTGCTTGTCGTGTCCTACATACATTTGAGCGAGATCTGACAATGGCATCCATGTCAAAAGCATATAAGTCTTAAATTTGCATAAATTATGTGCGTGATAAATGGACAAATAACTCAATATTCAACCGATTTCAACGATTCTTATTTTATTGGATGTACTTCATTTGAAGTCGGTTATTTTTTTGTTAAAATTTTAGATTATGTGATGACATGTATGATTGATTATGAACATCATACCAAAAGTGCGGAGTGCGACAGGCCTGTCTATACTCTATACCTGGTGGTGATGCGGGGCGTGCGCGCGGTAGGGCGCCGCCGGGAGCTCCGCCGCGCCCGCCGTGTGGTTCGGCGTCGTGCTGCCCAACTGTACACACAGATAACATATACATGAGCGATATGTACAGTCGGCGAAACAATTAGGTATGCAGGACATGATTCTGAAACATTCTGTAATTATTAATATTACATAATGTTACTGTTATTAACATTGTTAACTTTTTTATGGAAATAGCCGGCAAACGAGCTGACGATCCACCTAATGTTAAGTGGCTATCGTCACCCATGGACATCAGCAACACCAAACGCATCACTGATGCGTTGCCGGCCAAAGACAGAAGAAAAACAAAGAAAGAACTGGCTCTTAAGTCCCCAGCCGGAGCACGACGAGTAGTTTGGCGACTGGCTCATGCTCAAGGGTGGTACCTATCCAGACGAACCCCATGGAGAAATAATAGTACTAATAATGGCATTAATTAACAATTAATAATGGTATTAAATACCAATATAATCCCTCGAGGGGCCCCACTACCAGCGCGCCGGATTTAGTCGCCTCTTACGACATCCATCCGGCGTGGGATTGGGGTTAATATTCTAAGCCACCCCAATACGGCCAAAATCCTGTCAATATACATAAGGTATGATTTTATAACGATAATAACAGTAAGATTCTGTAATTACATAAGGGTTTAGAATCATGCCTGGCATACCTATTTATTTTGCCGACTGTACGTAAGTATGACAAGGCAGTATAGTGGCGTCTCACTCACCTCTCTCATCCCATGGTGCGGAACATGCTGCGGGTTGTGGTACGTGTACGTCGGTATGTGTTCCCCGGCACCCCCCGCGCCTCCCGCCACACCCCCCGCCACGCCCCCCGTCGGCCCGTTCGTCGTCGGCTCGTCCCAGTCTTCCTGGTAGGACACAGGTGTTTACAATTACCAGTTACTACTACCAAGATACAACTATGTCAATATATAAATAAATCTTAATGTAATATATGTCGGAGATCATAAAATGTGTATTCGAATTGTGAAGATGGCAACACTATGCGAATTAACTACTGTCATCGTTGAAGTAAGATTGTAAGAGTGAAACGTCATTGTCACTCTGGCTGAACGTCAAACGAGCAGTCATCTTGTGGCAACCATCAACTGGACACCACGAGAGAACCGAGGAAAGCTATTGACTTGCCGGCGACGAACGAATATTCTGGACGCCTAGACAAGAACGTAGTTACTTGAAGACGGAACGCGACGTGTGAATGGTATTGTGATATCAGATTGACGAGTAACAGGATCAGACGATTATGCGAGGCATTGGGGTGGCTGTAAGGGGTGATGGGAGGCCACTGGGCCGTCGTGCCCTATTATTTGTTGGCTGTTACTCGGATAATTGAAGACAATCAGTTCTAATGGCGTGTTTAATTATAACCAGTGTAAAACCTGTGTTAAATGAGTTTCTGACTAAAGTGATGTAAACGCCCACTGTTGTTATTATTTCCCTAATTTTTAATATGCAATTATGGTGGAAGTGAACGGTGGAACGGAGTGCGTTACTATTTGAACATAGAACACGAGGACGTGTTCAGTTTGTCAGAGATGGCCGAGGGAGTAATAGCATCCAAGACATCAAACCAACACAAGACAACAAACCAAATAAACCAAAAAAAAAAATTTCACAAGACGTGTCTTTGAGGGACAAGTACCAGCTTTTCATTTGGATTGTAAGAATCCGCATTTCAGGTTTTTCAGATATGATGTTACAAACGGTGGACGGCAAGCATGTAAAATAAGGATTCTAAATTTCAAATACAAAGCATCGGAATAATGTCTTGAGTACTCTGTGATTAAGGTTTGAGGTTATAAGACAGCGATTTGGTATGGCATATTTTTTCATTATTCTTAACAAGATTGGATAATTCGATAGTGTTTTTGTGTAGTAGGTATACACTGGAAGTCAAGCAGTATAAATGATGCCGTCATTTTGAACTGTCAAAAATCACCTGACAGAAACAGAATGTTCAAAGTTAAGATTTCATGAATTTGTGTTTGAGTAATAAGATTGATTAGTAAGAACTGTAGGTCGATCACGAATATTTGCGAAAAAGTATTCGTATCGTGGACGTAAGCAATTTGTATGAAATTTTGCAAAAGCGCCCCTATCGTGCGTAAATGGTACTAAAATCGGCATCACGAATATTTGCGTCACAACTTGCGTATCGCCGCGTAACGCTGCGTAAACTGCGTAACGCTACGTGAGAATTTTGTATGGAAAACGGTGGAAAACGGCAGCACGAATATTTTTTTGACATACGGACGCTAGCTGGCTATCGTCATCTTACGAATGTTTTTTCACGGAGAATTGTTGCGTGAGAAAACTTTCGTATCACTTTTAAGCAGTGAATTTCAGTGTTTTAATTGTTTTTAAAACTATATTGAAGTAAAAATGCAAGAAAAACGTATAATTCAACGTATCACATTTTATTATTACCTATTATTATTTTACTATCACGCAGCGGAGTAATGAAATATAGAGTAGTTTCTAAGGGAAAAATATTTGTTTATATGAAAATAAGCTTAACATTGTGTGAGTAATCCAATTACTAAAATAATAATAATATATTAATATTGTATATATAATAATAATATAATAATAATGTTGTCATATGATGATTGTCTTATTTAATTTGGTCCCAGCCAAACAAATTGCAAAGCAGATTATAATCACTAATTTGCTAAGTGCAATGAAATAGTATTTAAAATTGATATCTTCTTAGCAAGGCAGGTTTTAAAATCTAGTGCAATTAACTTAATTGTCTTTAAAATCAAACCAAAGAATTATCCTCAAAGTCAAGCTTGTGTGCATACCTGCTACTTAAGTGAAGTGAGAAATAGGTTTATGCGAAATAAAAATGCATTTCCTAATTAATAATTCTTCCATTAGTATCACAACATAATATTAGTTTTCTTTTATTAGTAAAATACCTATAAACGACTAAAATATACACCATATAGGTAATTAAATAACACATAATACTTGAGGCGCCAAATAAAAGAAGATAATAAATAATTATATCTTTATTTCAGGCAACGAGGTCATATATAAATACCTTACAAAATGCAGGCTAACATACTTAAACTACTATTACACGTCTTTTATAACTAAATCACTCATTTTATCACTGTTATTATTATTATTATATCACTATAACTTCAGGAATGTAGACAAGAGCTCCGTTGTAAAGCACAAAATAAATACTATATAATAGGTTGAAGTTCACTGCATTACGCGAATCCAACTTATGGTGGAGTAACAACCGGTACTTCGTCTTCTTCACCAACTACTCCACGACATTGGAGACCTTCGCGATGTAATGGAGATGAAGTCGAGAAACTTTGTATATCTTATAGGTCATTGGGTCATTGTATAAATGTATATACAAATAAGTCCTCAATAATATATGGGTACTTTTCCATAAACGCCGCAATCACTATTAAGTATTACATTGTGAATTTTGTTATTTACTTTAGTTTATATAAAATTATAAAATTCACAAAATATTAGTTTGACAACAATTAACAAACGCAGTACGGCAGACCGCTAAGGGCGCCAAACCACAGGCTAGGTAGGGACACAGAGTACTTAAACGGTAGAGATTCACCTTCACAATGTACGCGTTCGAATACCAAGGTCAAAGAGACACGAAAATATTTTTATTTTTGTAAAATATATCATTAAGTACCTAAATGTTTCTTAATGTAAGGTTTATTTTTATTGAAAAGTTAATACAAGCTGTATTAACTGTGTTAAAAGTGTGATTTCATAGTTTTAATGAAATTTCTTTGCATAATTATTGTTTTTTCAATTTACATGTAACTTTTGAACGCACCATTCATTCGTTCATTCATTCACTTGGACCCCTCTCTTATTTACGATAGGATGACGTCACTTGCGTTGAACTTGCGAGTTGACGCTAGCGTAACGCAAGTAACTCGTGATGCCAACTAACGTCTACGTAAACTACGTATCGTCAATTCGATACGGTGACGCTACGAATGTTTTAAAAACTCGTGATCGAGGTACTGATTAGAATGGTGGTTTGCGTAAACTACAAATCGTTTCGTCGTATTTGTGCTTGATTTAACGAAGTATTATAAAGTCAACGTAATTATGAGTAACAAAGTTATTCAAAGTCAGTGCAAGTTTTGTGATATCGAAAGCGTTCTGTAAATGAGATCAAGAATTTTAAATTTTCAAACTCAGTTCAGAAAAATAACAATTAGACATTTCGTGTTTTTGTCTTTTGTTTTTTTGTGTGTGTTTCAGATAAACTAAGTGACAGTTGTATGGACATGTAACCTGTGAATATCTAAACGGTGACGTGAAATTACATCAATGCGAGATAAGTAGGACTGGCGTCAACTACGTGTCTTTAATTTTGTTGATAGTGACGAGAGCGCATCGCGGCTCCTTGTACCGTGGCTTACGATGAGCATCGTCGGTGATTGTATGGCGACATGATATAACAGGTGATCTGTATTGATACTTTTGTAGCTAATTTTGATTACTGCTCACTGACAGTAATTGTTCCTTGTTGAGTTTGTGCTGATATTACGTAATGTCAACATATGACATTTGATGGTTACTTGAGTTTGTGTACTTGACGATTTTTGGTAATGAAGGCCACAGAGAGAATTTGGTGAGCGAAATGAGCGAATTGAATACCTATTTGCCATTTAAAGGTGTCATGCAAAGATAATAATTCCTTTACTGATTTGTTGAATTGTTTTTGAGAATCTTTAAGACAGACGGGATAACACACTAAGAATTTCTTAAAATCTTCACAGTAAGTGAACCGATTGTCGATTGTTGTTGATGAGTAGTAAGTGGTATGCAAGTCGCTCAGATAGCATGCAACTCCAGTCATTCGTAGGCGTAGGCGTAAGATCGGGCACTAGATTTCCCGCCGCAGTGCGGCCACGACTGTGAGTGGCGTGCGAATGGCTTGGAACTGTAAGCAGTCGCTGATCAAATGATACCGCTGGTTAAGCGATGCCACTGGTTAAGTGATGCCGCTGGTTAAGTGATGCCACTGGTTAAGTGATGCCGCTGGTTAAGTGATGCCGCTGGTTAAGTGATGCCACTGGTTAAGTGATGCCGCTGGTTAAGTGATGCCACTGGTTAAGTGATGCCGCTGGTTAAGTGATGCCGCTGGTTAAGTGATGCCACTGGTTAAGTGATGCCGCTGGTTAAGTGATGCCACTGGTTAAGTGATGCCGCTGGTTAAGTGATGCCACTGGTTAAGTAATGCCGCTGGTTAAGCGATGCCGCTGGTTAAGTGATGCCGCTGGTTAAGCGATGCCGCTGGTTAAGTGATGCCGCTAATTAAGCGATGCCGCTGGTTAAGTGATGCCGCTAATTAAGCGATGCCGCTGGTTAAGCAATGCTGTTAGGTAAACGATGCCGCCGAGTAGGCGATGATGGAGATAAAATTCATTACCTTCGTGATTCAAATTGTGTCTTATCGAGTTAATGGCAAAGTTGATTTTATTAAAAGTAACTGTAATCTAACTTATCTTTGAGTGCCATGAAGCCTTTCTTTTTAAAGCTAGATCGTGTTATCAGATTGTAGTTCTTGGTAATTTTATCCCGTTCTGGCTACTATGTGTTTTCATTATGAAGCCTTGAGGCTTGAGGTCAGGGAGGCCGAGTGGGAAACTTTTACTTTGCGAAGGTTATGTCTTTTCCAGATGGTCCCCTGCTGCCTCACCGAGGATGGTGAGATCGTCACGATGGCCGTGTCGGAGATCATAAAATGTGTATTCGAATTGTGAAGATGGCAACACTATGCGAATTAACTACTGTCATCGTTGAAGTAAGATTGTAAGAGTGAAACGTCATTGTCACTCTGGCTGAACGTCAAACGAGCAGTCATCTTGTGGCAACCATCAACTGGACACCACGAGAGAACCGAGGAAAGCTATTGACTTGCCGGCAACGAACGAATATTCTGGACGCCTAGACAAGAACGTAGTTACTTGAAGACGGAACGCGACGTGTGAATGGTATTGTGATATCAGATTGACGAGTAACAGGATCAGACGATTATGCGAGGCATTGGGGTGGCTGTAAGGGGTGATGGGAGGCCACTGGGCCGTCGTGCCCTATTATTTGTTGGCTGTTACTCGGATAATTGAAGACAATCAGTTCTAATGGCGTGTTTAATTATAACCAGTGTAAAACCTGTGTTAAATGAGTTTCTGACTAAAGTGATGTAAACGCCCACTGTTGTTATTATTTCCCGAACCACCACCCAACCAGGCTTTATTTCCGTTATATATAAATCACGTGTCACGTTGTTTGTCCGCGATGGACTCCTAAACTACTTAACCGATTTTAATCAAATTTGCACACCGTGTGCAGTTTGATCCAACTTAAAAGATAGGATAGCTAACATCTTAATTTATAGTCGCAATATTATTTATGATAATCATAATTTCCGCGTGCGAAGCTGCGCGCAAGAGCTAGTAATATAATAAATACATAAACGCTTACACACTCATACAGTAGGTTTGTAACTGTGTCGCGGGTGGCATGGACGACAACATATAACACATCACACATACCCATGAGCCGAGTACAAATATTTATCTGTCACATAAATATCTGCGCTGGCCGGGAATCGAACCCGGGACTCCTCGCTTCGCAACAGGCTACCAACTAGGCTACAGGGTCGTCAAACATGTTACAAGGTTACAACTATACAGGAAGAAAATACAAAACGAAAACATCCAAAATAGACGTTTTTTTTCAGGGTTCCCTGATAGACTGGCATGAAATAATTAGTATTGTAGAACAACTATCTCGAGTGCTCGGACAAAATTTTTTGGAAATATCTTATTTGTGGATTCCTAATTTTTAAGACGACAGAAACAAATTTCAGAAAAGTTAAACAAAGGTCAAAATCTCGAAAACGGTGCCACTTTTACTAATGGTGGCCATACACGATCAATCCTTACGTATGTTACAGGTACAGGTAGTTCTATAAGAAAAAGTAAACTTACGTAAGAGAATACTAAATAAAAAATAGTTTGTATTCGCCGTTTATTCGTATACATTTAAGTCTACCCAATACTGGCCGAGTAATGCTACTATAGTCCATTTTTTTAGACGAGACACTACTTTTTAAGAAAATATTAATTTAAATTATATTAAAAAAATAATTAAATTAATGGTAAACAGAAATTAGGTTTGCAGTAAATGATTATTCATAATTAAATTATTTCAACTTGTGTTTTCCTTATTTTTAAATAACAAATACTAATAAAAAGGTATAAGGCTGTTTATCAAAAAGGACTCGTCCAGTAAAATAGATTTTAATGGCGTTATGATACCTCTTATATCCGCACCACATAACTGACTCACACATCTCATATGCAATCTTCACGTTAACTTGTATTTAAGCATTTTGAGCTATTTTATTACGATTCAATAGCAGCAATAAATAAATGAATGATTATTCTGTAAGTCTTATAATTATGTATAAGTCTGGCCAGGGTTTTAAGCGTAATAACTGGGTAATGAAAATGATTAACTTCTGCATAAAACATTAATCAAATTACACAGGCAAGCATGCTTAATTTGAAGCAAACATTACACAAGATTATCAAACTACGATAAAAACAATGTACCAGTTTGACTGTCAATAAGATCTGTCAGTCAAAAACTGTTTAGGCGTCATCAACGAAATTATTTACCCAATGACAATGGTCATATCCGACACTATATCAACCCTTCCCAATATTCTTTCTATCCACAATACTCAGCATTAGCAACTGTCAAAAACTTTTTGTATTAATAGCTTTTTTTACTAACGGGTGTAAATATTTTAGTGTTACGTCAACGTCATAATATCTCAATCTTTCCATAAGGAAAAGGTCGAAGATAAAATAACAAAATATAGAAAGATATAGAAAGACAGAGAGGGAGAGAGAGGGAGAAAGAGGGAGGAGGAGAAGGCGAGGGGAAGATGGAGGGGGAGAGAGGGGGGTAGAGGGAGATGGAGGGGGAGAGAGGGGGGTAGAGGGAGATGGAGGGGGAGAGAGGGGGGTAGAGGGAGATGGAGAGAGATAATTTCATATACAGCGCGCTTGAGCAACGCACAGACACCGTTCACGGACACAAAATACGCGTGCCGTGACAAAACTCGAATAAAACTGAAGAGACTGTAGTCTGTTAGAAGGTCCTGTTGGTGTTAAGCTGGCCAAACACGATCAAGTGTACTTGTGAAGTTTGCAGTTTGACTTGATGCGGCATCCAGTTTGCATGAGGCTATGTGGCCAGATAGTCATACTGTAGCCATACGAGTACACCGTCAAGTTTACGGGATGTCACATCAAGTCCGCTGCAAACTTGACAAGTATACTTGATCGTGTATGGCCAGCATTAGGTTTTAATAAAAATATAGGTCGTTATTATTCGTTAGTTAGAGGAATATGGAACAGGCGGTATGTGTGCGTCGCTCGAGCGCGCTTTGTATGAAGTTATAACTACGTTGTATCTCTGAGTGCGGATAGATAAGAGTATTGGGACGAGTATTCTATCGCTAGGGCTCCCCTTACCGTGACGGTCGCTTGCGGGGCGCCAGGGGGCTCGCTGGGAACGGCCGCGCTCGGAGTGAACACCTATAAAATATATTTATGTTCAATATATTTATCATCATTGCATTTACTACACTCCAACCACTGGAAGAAAGCCTTGATGACGTCTATAAATTTTGACGTTTACGAGAAATAATTTCCGTCCATTGCACTTCAATATTTATACACAATGAAAAACGGTAATTGTTTCTTTGAAGTTATTTGTAATTTTTTACAATACTTCATTGTAAAGTTTGTCGGGTAAATAAAGACATGTCAAATTTTAGTAAACTCTTAAAAATCACATAGAGAAACTAATCTGTAATATAGTAAATTGGGAACAAAATGATATAATGTTTGTTTGTTAAAATTTGACATGAATTTATATTTATCCGACGCACTATAAAAGTCAATATTGACAGACGTCAGAATGCATTCTCTCAGGAGCCGGATATCAATTTAATCAAAAGCAATCTAAGTTCACGATTTAGGGTGAATTCCCACTGAATAGCAGCATTTTGAACCTTTAGGGTACTGTTAACATTAAATTAAGATGAAACTTTCCCTGATTTATAGAGAAAAAAAATGATTAATTTTTATTTTATTTTATTTATTGTATAAATTATAATAGATTAGGTATCATTATAATAAATTCAAAGTAATTTAATTCCAAGGTCAAAACCTAACAGTACTCTACTAATTATGCACGAATAAAAAAGTCCAAAGAAGCGAACTACTACTAAAAGTGCTTTCTTTCTTTTTCATCTCTCTTTATTGGCCAGCAACTCTCTCTCTCTCTTTATTGGCGGTTGAGCCTTTGGTGTTGCTGATGTCCATGGGCGACGATAGCCACTTACCATCAGGTAGATCATCAGCTCGGTCGCCGGCTATTTCCATAAAAGAACTCCTAGCGATACCCATTAGGACTTTTTATGTTAATAAGTTTCAAAATGCTTGGTATTATTTATTATAATGCATTCATTCAGTGGGTATTGACCCTAAATGAGCGGTTCATGTTCAAACGTAGTACGGCCGTTACTATTAGCCCTATCGACTGCGTGCGAAAAAGCGGAAATAATATGGCAAAGAAACAATAATTGTCAAGCCTAAAAAAGAGTTATCATCAAATCACTAAACCACTGGACCAATTTGACATTTTATATTGTAGTTAATCAGTTTTGGTGCAGTGGATTAGTGATTCGAAGGTCTTTTTTCGACTTAACAATTGTTATATTATAAATTTTCATTGCCACTTTTTCTGGATTTCAAACCCGTTTTTCTGGTTGTCAAAAATGTCATGAGATTCTGGTACACCTATATATAAATTTTGCCATAATTTCATAGCTTCAACCCATTAATGGCCCACTACTGGGCACGAGACACGTGAAGTTGCACGAAGATGGGATATTAGTGTCACTTCGCTCAACTTCGTGCTACCTCGGCTTGGACGACTGACGCGAGTCAAAGGAACCAGATCGCACGAGCAATGATCGCTAGCTCCTCCCGTTTAGCGAGTAAAGTATAGTACGGCCACTGTATCTTGACGCGTCTGAACTTCGTGCAGAAGGCTGCGCTGTAACATAATTCGGCAATGCTCGGTACGCAGCGTATTATGTCTCAGTCACACGTTAGCATGTTCGTGTCGCTATCTCTGTCTTACATGCGCTAAAGTTCGCAAAGCTTATGTTCAGACGTGTCAAGTTACGTCGCGCATCGGCCGCACTATACTCCGGTAGCTTTATTCCCATTAGTTCGATTGTTAGTTCGAGAGCTTTTAGTTTTTTTTTCAATAGTTCGATCGTCACACTAGTGGGTTTTTTTTTCACAATTCGACTGTCAAAATAAATAATAAATTTTAAAATAAATCTATTCGAAGCGGTGCAAATGTTTCATCATCTCATAACCTCTGTACTTCGGCGAGGAACTTCGCGGAACATTGTAATGGAGGAACGAACACTCATACAGATAGTCGTCATTCAGGGGAGCACGGAGGGAGTCACGACCCTGGTTTTTTAACAGCATACATTGCTATACAAATACTGTTCGGAATTGCACCGAACAGCAAGGCTATTTTGTTTTGTAACTCGACAGCGGAATCCGCGATAAGTTTCAAAATTGTATTATTGCATCGCAACAAGTTTGTCGCGCGATGTTTTTCCTAATAAATAAAATTTTATATTACAGTCAGTACGTAATCATCAGCCACTAAGGCGCCGCGTATTCATTAACCATTTTACCATTTATAATTCTTAATCTAACGCCCCAACTCAGAATCACTAATAGTTACTTAAATCGCTCCTTAGTATAGAATTTGTATGGTGCTTCTTTACTAAGGAGCCATTTAAGTAACCGTTAGTGACTCTGAGTTGGGGCGTAAGTCAACCATTTATAACCAGTTTATGTTAACCATAGTAAAGTAGTGTAGTGTTGTTTATTAAACCATTTAATTATCCATAAATAAATCAATCATTTATCTCCATATTCGCCATAAACTAACAACTATAAACTTTGGTAATGGGTAAAGTGGGTAACACCATACCAAACTACCCACGCAACCGTTACAAGTACAATCTCTAAAAACCGACACCTTAATAAGTCTATGGAAGTTGTTGTTGTAACATATTATTTATCTATGGTTATAAACGCAATTCAATCTAGTCATGTAGTTTGACAGTGTCATATTTTTGACGTTTCTAAAATATATCCGTCTAAGTTCTCTCTTACGGTCTCTCGCTCTCTGTTCTCGACGTATGTACTCGCTCTCTGACTGTTTTGTGGAATAAATCTCTTTTAATCCTCGAATTAACGTATCATTTATCTCCATAACCCATCAGAAGTAAGCACTAAATATGAACCGTCTGATAAATATGATTAATGTTTTGGTGCGAGTAGAATATGTGACTGTATGTGTGTGTTTTATGTCAAATGAAGGTAGGTTTTTCAAAGGTAATATTTAAATCTAATCCGCCAGGGACCCATTTCTGGGCTCAGCGGGCCTATTATGAACTTTTATAAAACCATTCATGTTCCAGGCAATTCATTTCTCGGGCTTTAAACGACATATGATTGGCTAAAAAGTGTCACGTGACCGCGTTGATAATACGAATTTGACGTTTACCTGGAACTTGGCTGGAATTAAGAGTTCATAATAGACCGCCAGGTTTAATCTTAGAGGGATTCATTCATATGCCAATCATCATTGACCAAATGTGGATTAGTACTTCACATAATATTGAGATTATTATGGATGAATCAGATATAAAACCTATGACATGATGCTTCCCTTCATCTAACCAATATAATAAATTTTAAATGATACACGAAACTATTAAAATGTAGGTTTATATCGCCTTAAAATAGTCCAACTGTTCTACTCATATTTGTCAGTAAAAAAAGTCACAATAAGGATGTTGATTAATTTTAGGATTCAATTTTATTTTATAGATATAACCCTAATATTTACGAAAAAATATTATAAAAATTCTATTTAATAATATTCAGTTTAAAAACAAACATTGAAAAATAAAAATCATTATCAAATCTCTCCTTACCTCTAGCGTCATCCCTAAAATTTGCCTTCTACTTAAAGTAACAAGTGCACATATTCCTTCACTAACCTTAGTGTCTGACAGCGATCCCGACCACTCCTCATTGTCCCAGTCTTCTGTTGTAGGGAATGAGTCGCCAATATTGTTCGAATCTGAAACACATTGACAATTACATTACAATTCTATGGTTTCTAGGGTTTTTTTCTTTCTTGAACGGCTACGCCTCTGTAATACCTATATAATATGTTGTTAATGATGTCAAATGGCAATGACAGTATTCAAGAACCTACCTATGACCTATGACTATAAATTTATATGGAAAGAAGCTAATGATATTTAACACATATATTTTTGGAGTTTAACTTCTTTAGAATCGATTTTCATATTTAAGCTCAGAGTATGAAAATTTAAGGAGAATAAAATCAAACTTTCTGCGTAACGTTAGGTGCGTTACGCGTTAGTTTTGTAATTCCTAAACAGAATCAAGATCTAGCCGTCTAATGATAATAATAATCTTGTTACTGATTCGACAATCGTAAACTAGATGGCGCTGTTACTGATTTCACGATCCCAAACTAAATGTCATTATTACTGATTTGACGATTGCAAACTAGATGTAGATAGATAGAACTCCAGTCGTGCGCCGGAGCTGACACACACAATTTTTTTATTTTATTTCTTTGGACTGCCAACAGAAAGCACTTAAACGCAACTTCTACATATTTAATAATCATCACTCCTATGCCTTTTTAGTTTCTACTTATAGATATCAGGCAATCACGGCTTACGTATAACATCAATGGTACAAACAACAACTCACTGGCATGATCAGCATCGTTCCAGTCGGCGTCGGTCCGCGCCGGCCGCCCCCCTCGCCCCGCGCCGCGCCGCCCCCCTCGCCCCGCGCCACGCCCCCCACGCGCCCCCCCGCGCCCACCACGTGCGCCGCCTCGACCACGCCCGCCTTCGCCTTCGCCGCGGCCTAGGGAATAAGTTTCAATATTCTACATACGTCATACAATAAGAGGGGTGTTATGGCCCCTGTAAACGCACAAATAATTTGTCAAATTTTACGTGTTTGGCAAATTATTTCACGGTCTGTGGTCATGTTTTACATATTTGTCAAGCAAACTACGTGTTTGGCTGTATGTTTGAAGATTTTGATTGACGGCGTGTTGTCATATGTTTGAAGTTATAATTTGAAGGTGTACAGTCACGTTTGCCAAACGAACTCGCTCACTGCTTTGAAATTATCGTAGTCTGGTTAAATTAAAGCTTTAAGTACCCTGAAAATGTTCAAATATATTTGTCAAACTTTACGTTTTGTTTGTACGTTTCCATCAAACATCAGCGCACACATACCGACAAGTTTGTCAAACAAGACTTCACTTTCAAAGCAGTTTTTGCCGTGAAGTGATGCTCTGACGTTCAGATGAGTAACGTTGACAAAGCATTTCTTGCATTAACTTGGCAATATGTATAAAAAAGAAGAAAAGAAGACGTTGGACACGAGAATGGTTAAAACTAAGAGATAGATTTACTCATGAAAATTTGCTGAATGAAATATTGCGCACAGACCCTGATGACTACCGTAACTTTCTTAGAATGAACAATAAAACGACGACTTGCTAATGTTAGTTGGCCCTCTAATAGAAAAAAAAAGATACAATCATGCGAAAATCTATTCCAGCGTCTCAAAGGCTATCGATAACTCTAAGATTTCTAGCAAGTGGAGCCGATTTTGAAGATATAAGGGATATAAATTATAATAAATAATCCTTGTCACTCAAATCAGACATTTTTCGCGCGAAAATGGCGAGTTTGTTTGGCAAAGTTACGCCGTCAATCAAAATATTCAAACATATAGCCAAACACGTAGTTTGCTTGACAAACATATCAAACATGCCACAGACTGTCAAATAATTTGCCAAACACGTAAAATTTGACAAATTATTTGAGCGTTTACGGGGGCATTTAGGCGCTTTATAAGTTTGACGTATCTGTGTACCTATATATCTGTCTGTGGCATCGTAGCTCCCAAACGGATGAACCGATTTTGATCTAGTTTTTTTTGTTTGAAAGGTGACTTATGCGGCATAAGTTATGCCCCAACTCAAGAGTCACTAACGGTTACTTAAATCGCTCCTTAGTACATAATTTGTATGGTGATACAATACTAATCTAAAATTTTAACAAAAAATAACCGACTTCAAGACCCAATAAAATAAGAATCCTCGAAATCGGTTGGATATTGAGTTATTCGACCATTTATCACGCACATACTTAATGCAAATTTAAGACATATGCTTTTGACATGGATGCTATACGGACCACACGACAAGCACCAGCTTTCGATTAAAATAGAATCATCAAAATCGGTTCACCCAGTCCAAAGTTCTGAGGTAACAAACATAAAAAAATACAGTCGAATTGAGAACCTTCTCCTTTTTTTGAAGATGGTTAATAAGGAGCGATTAAAGTAACCATTAGCGACTCTGAGTTGGGGCATTAATCGAGTGTGCTTAGCATGTTTAGTGTAAATAAAACTGTCGGGGGTTTTTTAAATTTTAATTTAACATTATACTTTATTTAGATGTCATAAAATGTAAAGAATTGAAGGATACATTATCATTTAATGCTAAAAGTAATTTCCGTTTCCTATTAATTCTTTTTTTAAATAAATGTTCCAATAAAATGTTTGTTGCCAAGATTGTTTACCAAAAATGACTCGTCGTAACAACAAGTATGTGTATTTATATATGTGTGTGTGTGTGTGTGTATGTGTGTGTGCGTGTGTGTGTGCGATCAACTCACGTGGGCGGGGTCCGGAGCGTGAGCGTGGGTCGCGCGAGTCACGCGGCGGCTCCAACTCGCCGTTGCCCGCCGGCTGCGGTGGCTTCTTCTTCTTCTTCTCCCGCGTCTGCCACTCGCCCTGGGGACGGTACACGGGTTTTATATATAGTTACAGTCGGAACACGTTTGATTCAGTAATACTTTCAGTTAAACCTACTCGATAATTATGATGTCCTGGTACTCCTAGTACAAATAAATATAAATAACGCTAACATTGTGGTCGTTCAAGTTAAAGTTTTGTATCCGTGATGAATAATCATAACTGTAGTGTATTAAGCGCGGAAGTCAATAGATGGCGCGTTCCTTGAGTCTAGTTGAGTCACTAGTTACTCAGTTACAGATCAGTCTCTGCTTGGCTGTCAGAGCGGACGGTCGTATCTTTTTTTTACACAAATAAGTTAATGGTTGACCACAATCCCACCTGATAGTAAGTGGAGCCGTCGGTCGGTTGTTATCATAAGATAACAGTCGTTAAGCCATGTCTGAGGCCCTCGGGCGGTATGAAAACTTCCGACAATCGGGTTGGCCACTAACCCCTCCACCAATCCGCACTGGAGCAGCGTGGTGGAGTATGCTCTAGGCCTCCTCAAGAGGAGAGACCCATGCCCAGTAGTGGGCCATTAATGGGTTGAAGCCCAGTAAGTGGAGAAGTGCTAACATTAACTTAGTAAAAGCCTATTCACTCTTTTCTTGAAGACATCCACGTCATAGACAGGCGGGATACTTACTGTTAATTATACTTCAATATTGCATCCTCTAGATTTAAATAACCATGTAGTTGTCCTGACATGAATCCCGGTTGAAATTCACTTACAGGTAAGTTTTTTCAGCCATTAAATATATTGGTTTATTCTAAATCTGAATATCATGATTTGTTGTACATCACAATTATAATCACATCATGATCATGTTTCCATCACATTACTTAGGTGGACCTTATATAGATGTTCTCTACCCGTAGATTAACCAAGGTATTGAGCGTTGTGTCTGTACTCTGTATATCTATACCTGTATCCGCTGCGTCTCCTCTAGCAGTAGATTGCAAGCGGCCACCATGTCATTGTCAGAGTCGTGCAGCGCAGAGCACACTTCCTCCTCCGTCCGGCGCGTCATGTCCATCAACTCGGTCACCTGGGGGCACAGACACGGACAGTTCACTTGTTGTGCCCGCTGAGATGTATCTCACTTCACACTAGGGTATAATTAATTTTTAGTGCGTCGGATAAATAAAAATATATCGATGGTACCATGAATCTCCAGTGAAGGTCCAGGGACGGACCTCTTTATTCTACAGCGCTTGTCTGATGCAGAGGCTGGCATATAAGAAATGTCATGTCATATTTAGATTAGGGAATTGTAAAAAATGTAGAACAGATTATTATTGATCACGTAAGTGGAAGTACTTTGGAATATTGATGTGAACGTTAGGAGAACTGGCAATATATCATGGTGCAAAGTAAAAGGAATATCATTTCATAACCAACACCATACGTACGAGTATATAATACCCCCTTCTGCTATAAATACATGTCAGTTTTTTATAAACATTAAATGAATTGATAGGGCAGCCCTCTTTTCCGAAGAAGGGTAAGTCGGGGAAAAATATGACAGATACGACAAATGCTTATTATTATGTCATGTTGTGCCCCACCTTACCCCATGTTACCCTACCTAAATTTTAAGAGTTTATTAAAATTTGACACGTCTTCATATTTATTCAAAAAAACTGAATGTCGCTTATCGACGTCCATTGCAGGACATCACCGACACTCCTATTGACTCAAATGTTCTTATAAAATAGCTCAAACAAAACACTCACCATTCTCCGAACGTCGCACATATCGTCACTTTTACGGTCGATCATGTTTGCCATGCGGAGTTGTTCTGTGGTGGCCTGGGACAGAATACGATTAGGTTTAAAGATCTTTATTTCTCACTAGGAAATCGCCCTCACTTCGCTTCGGGAAAAATAGTTAAAAAAAATAATAATATAGCCTATGTCACCCGGGAATAGTGTAGCTTCTCAACAGTGAAAGAATTTTTCAAATCGGTTCGGTAGTTTCAGAGCCTATTCAATGCAAACAATCAAATCTTTCCTTTTTATAATATTAGTATAGATTACAAAAAAAAACAGTTTTACTTATAATGAGATACAAGATTAAAAAGTACATAATTTAATTTAACCTCTGGGCATGCTTAAGGAAAAGCGTGATAATATTAAAAATAATAACAAAAAATAATATGATTTTAAGATTTTTTCTCGGAATGGTTAAATATGTTTTCAGCGAATGAAAGATGGTAAGTAAAAGGTAAATTAGGTAAGTGACATTATGTTCCTTTTTTACATAAGTAATTTTTAAGCTTAATTTTATACAAATATATTCTGCAATCTTTTACGTCGTATTCATATTGGTAATATTATATTATTATTATTATTTCACATTATATT
Organism: Thymelicus lineola; assembly: GCA_963932265.1. NCBI lineage: Eukaryota > Metazoa > Arthropoda > Insecta > Lepidoptera > Hesperiidae > Thymelicus > Thymelicus lineola. The sequence continues at coordinate 9,818,290 of OZ010704.1, forward strand.
TACACACACATGGGTAAGGCCTGGCTAAAATAGACCATTCGTGGTCACAGTAGCCTCTGGGACTTACACCCTCACCCATATACTCAAATAATAAATAGGTAAGGCCGATAAATTGGTCTCATATTACATTAAAGTTGTTACTTGTTACATAATTATATAAGAAAGACATATTGAAGTAATGTAAATGTAATGTAAAATTAAGACTTCAAAAGACGCTCAAACACGTTCGCTGCGTTGTGAGGTCATATTGGCTCATAGCTCAAAATAAAATATATTTAACAATAAATATCACCATTGAGAAAAACCTATATTAAAACAGAACTGAATGAGGGCTTATTTGACCACACGACGCACTGTAAAAAGGTCCTCTATGAGTCAATATGACCTCATGACGCACCAGCAAAAAGTACATTAAAAATCCTTACGCAGCGAACGTGTTAAGGTGTTATAATGTAACAACATTTAAATGAATAACATTCGTAATTTAGATCTCTAACTAAAAGATTATATTGAAAAGTTTTGGTATAAAATATTAAAACAATACTCACTTGTGGCTTGACTTTCTCCTTAGGAGTTTGTTTGTCTGTCGCCTTGGTTTTGTCCTGTTGTTTGTCCTTGCCCCCCTTCGCACCACCCTTGGTGGCGCGCGCACCCAAACTCATCTTTAACTTCTAATGTTATATTTACAGCCTCTATGTACAAGCAGCTGAAACAAGAAGGTTATTTATTATTGCTTTACACAACTGAACCTGACAGTAAAGTTTTTTATGGAAATAGAAGGGAAAGTGCCGGCCAAGAAACAGAGAAGAGAATGAATGAAAGAACTGACATTCAAGACCCCAGACAAAAACACGAGTCGTTTGCCAGCTTACTCAACTGTGTGAAAATAAAAAGTCTGTTTAAAGTTTGAAACCAGTAAAACAATGCATTAGGCACACTCGGTCCAATTGTGGAGTAGATTTTCGAATTTTCCCATAGTAAGCACACGCTAGGTATCCATTACTATTAAATAAACCAAAATCACTAGTTTGACATCGAACGGGTTGGCAGCGCACTGTGGACGCCCTTTGCCCCATCTAGGGGACACAGGAAAATAAGTCAAGGCTAGTTTGAATAAGTCTCGAAGGACCATATGCAGTATGCTATAGAAAAATACCGATAGTTGTACAAATGTACAACGGACCTTAGTTGCCTGGGACCGTCAATATTTATACATTTGATTGATTTCATGGGTGTTAAGTTAAATTTTATTTACGTGATTGCGGAGTTCACAGAAATCAAATGACATTAATAAGGACAAATTGCTATACTTATAAGGTATGGAAAATAACGTTTAATAGTTATTCGTGCTCAAAGCGTGACAACTAAACATTTTGATTCTGTACGGATTACGAAGTTGGGGAAACAGCTGCAATTAAAGTACATAGACCGGAAATCTGTCTAATCCGGCGCCCCCTGTAATCCGACACGCCTATTCCTATCGGAAACGACTACACTGTTGATTGTATCGTACATAAAAATGGAATTCATAAAAGTTCAAATAGATTCTTTGATTTGTAATTTGTCGGGTTTTACCCGACTGCCAGGAAGCCCAGTAAGGGTTAATTTATGTTTTTCGCGCGTATCTTGCATGTATGTAGGTATGTTTGTATGTATGCATGTAATATTCTTTATTACCTCATATCTTCATAACCGCTGAACGGATTTATATAATTAAGATATCGTTAGGTTCGTCTTGACCCAAGTGTTTTTAAATAAATGAAATTAAAAAAAAAACAAATATGGTGGCCATTGTTTGAAGTATCAAATAATAAAAATAAATGGAATAATGCAATATGGGCGTCAAATTAAAGAGCTCACCATAGTCCATAAGCATTTCAAAAAGGTACATTACAGGTTTTTTGACAGTAGGCGGATTTTTTTAATATTTAAATTTATTTCAATATTGTTTTTCAAATAATTCACAGGCTGATTGATGGCCACCAACCAACTGATGATAATTGGTCACCGTCGTTCAAGGGCCTCAAATACACCAAACGCATCACAGATACTTTTTACAAACACGCCAACAAAACAACTAAGTATACTAAAATTGCGTTATTTCAAGCAAAAACTTTCTTACTCTAACTTTTTATAGCGCTTAATCCAAGGTCTCTTGGCGCCCTTGGAAAAGCCAATGACCGCTGAAGGGTCGCGACCTACACTTTGGCTATGTCATGCACTGTAAGCCCTACTAATATTATAAATGTGAAAGTTTGTGAAAATGTTTTTCATGAAAAGCACATATCGCTCACCCAGTAATACAACGGCACAGCTACGTTTGTCATATTTTACAGAAACGAGTTTTAAAAATTTTATAAAAATAATTTATGAGTTTAAAATTAATGTATGGGTTCTATTTACGTTTTTTACAGATTGTATGGGTTTGGTTACTAGTATAGACATTAATACATATTTACCACTATGTAGATTATGCACTTTTAAACACGTATACCATATAAACTCAATTTCGCATTTTTTGCAGATGCGCCATTATATTACTAGGTGAGCGATAAGTAAGTACACCATGATCTGGAATAAGATTATAGGGTAAGTACATATTGACACTTGAAAGCAAACATTGAATAAGCGACATTGAGCTAACTTTACAGGAGAGCAGTTTAAAGTTGGAATTTTTTGAAAAATATCATATTTTTTGTAATCGTCCTACTGATGTTATTCTTATTGTTTTGGAATCCTTATTTTATCATCTATATTGTGACATATACAACAACTTTCCTAAGAATTCCAACTTTAAACTGCTCTCCTGTAAAGTTAGCTCAATGTCGCTGTCAATGTTTCCTTTCAAGCATAGATATTATCCCGGAAAATGCGGAAAAAGCCTCGGGCCGACCGCTAGGTTACTGTAATTGGCCGACAGAAACCATTACGACAAAGGAACGACGATTAACTCTGGGTGATATAACGTGAATAATCGAGCTGCTACTTTCTACACATCGAATATATGGAAACAAAAGATGAAACTGATGAAACTTAATGTTTTATAAGTATAAGCACTACATACTATATATGACATGAGCAAAATACGTCATGTAAGTATAATAACTACTTTACACACGGAGAAAAAGTCTTCGAATCGACATTAGAAGCAATGTAAGTGCCGATTGCACTGAAAACGAATGCAATTTGAGACCATAGTTAGAGATGGCACAAATATTTGGATATTTGATATTTTTAACGCAATAACTTATATAATTTCAATTATATAGAAAAAAATATATGTAGGTCAATAAATAAAATTTTATTGCAAAAATTTATAATTTATATCTAATATTGTTTATGTATTGTATCATTGCTTGCTCAACTATGACTTATTACATTTAATGAAAACTTTAAAAAAACATCTGTAGTTACGCCTATCACCTCGTAACGGCCCCAAGCTAATTTATTGGGATTTTCAGTCGTCAAGCGAACGCCGCTGTAAAAAATAGCATGGCGAATAGACTAGGATAAAATCTCCATCAGCCAAACCATTTTTTGCATAATAAAAAGAACCGAGGTATCTACGCTGGCTGAAAACGCTGCGTAACTTACAATTTTGTTACTGCCATAAAATAAGTTTATTTCGAAAATAACTAAAGTTATAATTTTTTTTTAGATACAACTTTTTGTAATGTCTACAGAACCCTGAAATTATAACGTTTGTGAAACAAAATAGGACTTAAATTATTATTATTAAAACAGTGCAAACTGCAGTTATCGCACCTTCAGTGGAAGAAAGGCATAAAATGAAACTTGCAATTTTACAGGAGAGCAAAAAAACTGTTAAAATATCAGTAAGTAGTCCAAGGAATTTACATTACGATTTCTTTCACAAAACCGTCAAGATTAATGATAAACATTTGAAAAAAAATTGAGCATAATATGCAGCTTTTGTCCCTCTTTCCAATCATATTAATAACTAAAATTCAACGTTAGACGACTTAGGCTTTTTTTCTACTGAGGGTGCGTAATGTCCCTACTGAGAAGAAATGTACAAAAGGTCGAATATGCGTTTATCTCCGACATTGTGCCAATCATGAGTCTGCATTAGAGCGTCGCTCAATAAGTCTAGCCTAGGGTTCGCCCAAGTGCGTGGGTTACAAGTATCAATGACCGATTACTTTGACTTTTATATGAGACACGAACAAAATATATTTTTTATTCTTTTTGTAAGTCATTAAACGAAGTTTATTCAATGTTACGGGATTTTGGAATACAAAAATTAAACTTTTGAAATTATAATATGATATATACGATACTTATTTTGTACGTCAATAATTCAACCCAGTTGGCATAGTTAAATGTATTCAGACCACGATAAGTTACATTTAAAATCATGTACTTGGAAATTCTTCAACAATCTCGTCTTAATCTTATTTGGTTTAAATCTCAATAAGCCCTTGACATAGCTTTAATAGTCCCTCGACAAATATGCTTCAAAAATATTGTATAACAGTACTTTGTAAAAAAACTTTGGACCGAGAATAACGAATCCTCTTCAGAATTAGATCAGATAATAGTATGAAGTGAAATAAATTTAAATTTATTTCAGAAAATTATTTCCTAACAACCTTTAAACAAGGTAAGAAATCCAATCTTAGATTTTGCAAGAGCCACGAAAATCAAAATGCTAAATATCAGTCATGAAACGTACTCATCAAAAATCCGTTCCTCATTCAAATTCTATTTTACAACCAAAAACTTTCCTTACTACACGACCTACAAGTACAACGATCACAAAAAAGCTGCTGAATCAATAACTCCAGCGCTAATTAAGGCTTTCCCAGCAATTACCCCGACATCGAAACCCGCCCGATTCATAGCTAAACACGCATGGCCCAGTTTCTCTCACGACTGCAATTTCATTTACCTGATTCAAGTGCTTACGATAACCTTGACACGCATTAAAACACGTGTAGCTAAAAGTATCGTTGAGGGTAGTTTGATTTTTTTAATAATACCCGAGTGACTGTGCACATTAGCAGTGCACTTTCGAAACACCGGCGTAAGGCTGATAAAATCCACCAGAGATGTGTGAAGTAACGATGTGGCACGAAGAACTTATAAGATATAAAAAAAAGATCGACCAATAAGATAACTGCAATTTTCAAGCTGCGTATAATGCAGGAATCCCATTGGTAAATACTTTCTTCGTACACCGCCTAGCTACCTCACATAAGATAGTGGTATTTTAGTCAAAATAAGAATAAGGCAAAGAGACAACAAATAAGTGATGTTCTTTCTCAAAGAGTGGTTTTACATTATGCAGCATTGCAAAGGACAAGAAAAGAAAAGAAAGGTGCTTTGCTTCGGACAGACAGATGGACCGAGATGTCAAAACTATAAGGGTTCCGATTTTACTTCGGAACCCTAAAGGGGAATTGAGAGAGGCTTTAAGTTCTGTCTAACCAATTTTGATTGTAACTTTATTATTAAGTGAATATCTTAAAAAACATAATGGAAGCCGAGAATAAGAAATTGACCATAAATATTACATAGGCCAAAAATTTATGAGAGAAGAAATGTGAAATTTATTTAATAGTAAAATTTTAAAACTTTCACTGACATTACAACTTCATGCTAACGGTAGCTTGATTCGCAAAATGATAAGTTTATTCTTCTTGGTGATAATTATAAAACATTATCAATGACTATCTTGTTTTCAAACAAGATTGTTTATTGTTCTGCCTCATAGCTTCGTACATAACTAATTAAATGTTTATAACTTTAAAAATTGTGTACTGTGTGTACACAGAATGAAGAATTACATAGGTATATACTAAAACTTCAATGTCTACATATTAATATAATTATGGGAAGCAAATATACCATTATCATGAGAATGCATGGAGAATGCATAATGCTTGGTAGTGTGACATTTGGCATAGTTAATGTTATACATCTATATAAATAGAAGTTAAATATTACAAATACAATTAAATGGCTAACACATTGAGTGGTTTTAATGTGAAGTCACCGTTGGGCAACACAAATTATGGTCAAATTTTTCATCACCGTGTGGATGTCTAGTAAGATATGGATTTGTAACTTCAATTGTTAGATAATAATAGAGTTATTGATAATATGATGAATATAAAATAAATTCCAATATTGCATCAGAAAAATAGATGTAGTACTGCCCTAAGGTTGACTGGCAGAGAATGCTTTTAGCATTAAGTCCGCCTTTTGTCCTAATATATATTGTATGGTTCAAAGATGTTTAAATAAATAATATAAATAAATAAATGTAGTAACTAGTATAAAAAAACCTGCCTGCTGTCAAAAAACCTATCATGATATACCTTATTGAAATTGTTATAGTGAGCGAGTTCTTTAATTTGATACCCATATTACATTATTAAATTTATTTTTATTTTTTGATACTTCAAACAAGGGCATCTCACAGCCACCATATTTTTTTTTTATTTCACATATCTAAGAACATTTGGGTTATGAAGACGAATCTAACAATATCTTAATTATATAAATCCATTCAGCGGTTTGTAAGATATGAGGTAATAAAGAATATTACATGCATACATACATACAAGATATGCTCGAAACATAACGCTTCCTGACAGTCAGGTAAAAACATATAAAAAGCAAAGTTAGTGATGCCTAGCAATTTACCTAACATTTAAGTTAAGCTTTAAATTCATAACTAACATGAAATAGAATGTCAACAATTAATAAGACCAAGAAAATGTTGTGAATTACATGTGAGCAACTTTAAAATGATGTTTGTAAGGTACAAATATTTGTAGAACCTTACATATGGACAATCACAAGCAATACATAAACATCAATAATTATTTATGTTATTATTGTGTACTTATTGGGATATCACCAATGACCAAGTTTCTCTGACAACAGAGCATATCATAAAAGAAAGCAAATTAATCAAAACTACAATTCTGTGAGATAAAAATAAACCAATAATATGGTCATACACAGTAAATCACAAGTCAAAATAATCTGAATTGAAATCCATTGTTATTCAATGAGGTTATATTTCATTTCTCTGTCTGTAAAGAAATGCACACGAAATCACACAACATGAAACACACTTTTGTGCATATCACATTCAGAAATGGTGTCCTCAAACATGGACGAAGACAGTGATTAAGTTGTCTTTACAGTTGTGAAAAAGACAAATAAGTACTGATTCAATTACAGCAGAAAATCAAAGAGAGTCAAATATAATTTTTATAGCAGGCATCACACTTGTTCAGCCTCATGTAGAAATTAGACCTTGCCCTAAACAATTATCACAAGAATGCATGAACAAAGAACAGTACTCATTTTAAGGATCTGATTATAAACAATACTACTTTAAATTGCTTACAAAGCCAATCCAGATATAGTTTCCAAGATCCCAGCCCAGGCAGGCCAGTGTATTGACTCAAGGTTTCATCCAAGAGGTCTTATACTTTAAACATTTCTGAACAACCTATAATTAATTACTCTGTGTGGCAAGCCATCTTTAAGCATAGCTTTTGTCTTCAGTCAGGGCTTAAAGCAAAAAATATCAATACTTCATACCTCTAGAACTTTAAATAGGATGACAGTCTCATTAGCAATTTATGAGTTTAGTGCAGTGATTATAGTCAACAATAATGACTATGTTTTTATTAAGTACTGTCATTCTAAAATAGAAACCAAATTGGTTTTAAGGAAAATTACAGATATCATTGCAATATTGCCTTTCTGCTAAGCACTAAAATACATTATCTATCATGTATGACAAATGACATGATTCTAGCTTCCCTCACACCCACTCTATGAGAAATTACTGACTTGTACAGGAAATAAATTAAATTAAGCAGGAAATAATGCATATGAATTATTTTGTGCTTTTGTACAAATAATTTTTAAGCAACTAAATAAATTCAGTTCTACATCTGTTACTGTTCACAGCTGCATAATTTCCCTTTCCTTTTTGCCTTTCTTATATCAAAAGTAAATAATACCTATCCAGATAAAGCTTAAATTAAATATTTGCGTATGAATAAAGCAAAATTTTTATTGCATGAATGACAAATTAGGTTTAAATTCCTACTATCATTTTGTATTGCATGTTATTGTTTTTATTTGGTAACATCGCTATAGTTATTAACATTTTATTGATAAACAAGTGGACAAAGCATTTACAAATCAGATGATTCGGGAGCTACTTAATGTTAATAGTTACTTCCTAGTAGGGCAACTTTGATAAGATTATTGTTTAGAACAGATCAATGACCACAGTTCGTACGCCGACGTAATAATCATCGGTAATTATGAAACAGTGAATACCGTTTCACTCGGGAACTATTACGCGAGAGCGGCAACTTAGTAAACAAAACATTTGAACGGAATAACAGTCAATTATCCCCGTTATAGCATACCACGCACAAGAAAACTACGATAATGCACTTTTGGAGGATGAATAATTCAAGTAAAAAGCCTTCCGAGCTTGTTTTCGCTCCATTCAGGACAATGAATCACAGGACAACCAGATAGATAACTCAGTAACTTTGCGGTTATGTGATGTGCACTCAGTTTTCTACAAACTCAGGTTTCATGGACAGTTGCACATTTCGCGGGAGCTCACGTCATCAAGTTCTGATACGTTCAACGGAGGCGAAATTCAATAGGCGGCACATGTGGGGGACGCCATTCCTCAAGCACCTTTCTTGGTATCAAAATGACAAGTCTTTGTTGAAGAAATAACCGAGAAACGCACTAATTCACATTTCGTCATGAAGCACAACAACGCACATTACTTTTTTAACTTTAATTATTACCTTAAAACTACAAAACACCTGGAAATACAACACGATTTCTAATAAAATTTACTAATTTCCATACCTGTGAATGCGCTCTCAAACGCAAGCTGGTCACGTGACCTCCTAGTGATGTCCCATTTTGAAATCAAATGTGTTCATCTACGTTTTCATTCAATGTTTAACGGTTCAAAGAATGGCCAGTTGTATTGCCAAAATATTTTAGCGATTGCATAATTTGAATTATATAATATAATAAAGAACAAAATAATAAGTGGTTGCTTATACATAATGTTCATCTACGTAAGCTTAAAGATATCGATTTTTTAACTTAAACCGTATTGAAAATTATTATTCAATAAAAGTTAAAATATTAATGTACACCAAAATTATCTATTATTATGGCGTTAATAAACTTTACTTTTTATGATAGCATGCAGTAAGAAAAAGAAACTGAATTACATCTTTCTAAATTCAAATATTTTTATTCAAAATTGGTTTCGTTTACAAACATTTTCTGAAAGTTATGCGAGTTACGCCAATGGTTCATCAAGGCCCTACTGAGAGAAGGATTGGGAGAAGAAGCAGCAAGAAATTACTGATCTAATTGTCATAGTTTATAAAATCAAGTAAAAGCAATATTGTTTTATTGGTTAAATAAGAAATCGAAGGCTCTAAAAGTTACAAATGAATAAAATAATTATTTTCATACATTTTATCTTGTTATACTAACATAAAATTACGATTTCGATTATTATTTACTATCGTGACAGAATCGATTAGTCACATCACTTAAAATGCGATGACATTTATTTTTAAAGTTTTCATGTTCTTGGATATCATTCTTTTGGCCTTAGTTTAGTATTACGATATTACTCACAGAGTATATTATGTATGGCATTATAAATAGTCTGTGGGGATATCAAAATTTTCCCGCCAATTAAGCTACCTGTCACATTTTAAAGTTTACGACAGCAGCTGATATTACCTACAAATCAAAAAAAATATTTATCCTTTTACTGTTTAGATTTATATTCATATCACACTTAAGCAGGTAATGTCGTTGTTAGAAGATGTGTTTCTGCAAGATGAGGCAAATGAAGCTGAGGAGTTGGAGCGTGTTATCGAGGGGGATGAGTTTGAAGAAAGACGCCGATCAGATAGCGACGAAAATAGCGAGAAAGAGGATGAAGCAGGTATTTATGTTACCTAATAGAGTAATAGGATATCCATGACTTAATTTTTGCTTACCATCAGGTGGTTTTTCTAACCAAAGCTTAACCAAGCTTGTTCTGTATAAAAAAATAAACAATTATTGAAATTCAAAGGCCCTGTCTAAATATCAAGTAATTTACGTTGCTCACTGAAAGTGCGACTATGATCATGGATTTAATCATCACAACTAACCATAGTTTACCCCCAAGAACACAATTAGTGTTGACTACATACATGGTGCCGGTGCATTGACTTGTCATAATGGGAGGATTTTTTTTAATGTTTCAAAATACCTAACAAACTGATGATTCATTCTATGATGATTGATCATTGCCCTTGGAACATCAAAGGCTTTACCAATGCTTTGCTATTCCAGAAAAAACATAGAAAATACCAGTGATAATATTTATCATGCTACACAGACTGCCTTCAGTCACCTTGTAAAAGGTCTCTATTTTTTTTTGATTTTGTTAATTTTTTTTCAAAATTCACTTCTTTACGTTATACCTTCGTTTTTGGATCACAAAAAAGTACATGAGTACCAAAATTTCAACTCATTTGGTTAAGTAGTTTCGGAGTAAATTGGCTGTGAACAGCAGTCGCCCAGACACACAAGATCCTATTAGGGTTCCGTTTTTCGTTTTTTCATACAGGACCCTAAAAACACTTATTATTTGATAAGTATGTAAGGTCTAAGCTCCTAAAATCCACTGTGACCAATTTCAATCTATTGTAGCCCATACATATCACCAACTATATTTAAACTGTCTTTTATGAATTTGTTTTAGAGGAAGACAAAAGGCGAGTAGATCCAACTAAGGCTAAAACAACAAAAGTAGTAAAGAATCCAAGATTCCTGCTAAATCCAGCACGGCTGACTGGACCCAGGGGCATTCAGGTTATACCTGACCACTTCAAGGATTTTAAATTTAAGGGTAAGAATTCACTTATTCATTTTGTGGTCTCTTCATCTATGATGACTTACATCCATTTGGTGGTCATAATGCCTGCCAAGATATTTCATAATTCATCCTCGTGATCATCACATCCATGATTATTGAAAGGGTGGGTTTCAGCCTCTTAAAAGATGTATATTAAGGATAGTCCACCTCAGGTTATGATATGATTGTAATTTGATCCATAGGAATTAAATTATGCACAATAATTACCCATTCTATTTTTTTATGGAAATAGCCGGCAAACGAGCTGACGATCCACCTGATGGTAAGTGGCTATCATCGCCCATGGACATCAGCAACACCAAAGGCATCACTGATGCGTTGCCGGCCAAGAAAGGGAGAAGAAGAAAAAAGAAAGATTGCGGGCTGCACTCAACATTTATTAGTGGAGGGGGGTTTAGCCTCCCAGTCTCCTCCCCTAAATTGTCTATGTATTATATATGTGAAAAAATTTAAATAAGATTCTATTCATTTCTTTAAGAGGTTTTTGTTTGAGGGGTATAAAATTTATATACATCTAAATTGTCTATGTATTATATATGTGACAAAATTAAGTTATTAAAAGGACATAATTCTCTTCCTGCATAGGTAAAGGCCATGAAAAAGACGATTTGGACTTGGTTTTAAAGAGGCTAGAACACTGGGCATACCGATTGTATCCCAAGTTTCAATTTGAAGATTGTTTGAAAAAAATTGAGATGCTTGGCAAGAAGAGGCCAGTTGCTGTGAGTTATCATTGTATTATTATTTAAAGTATCAGTTTTATAGTGGAATTATCAATCAATCAATATGTCAGTGGTGTAACACCTTAATACACCCACCGGGCAAAGTCTACCCCCTTATTCATATAAACATGCAAAGATAAAGAAGGCTTGTAGTGTTTTGTTTCTTTCACTCTTATGAAAAACGATAAAGATAAAACATATTTTGACAGTGCAATAGTTAAAATAGGTTTGTTAGCGTTTATGAATAAGGCTGTCTTTAAGTACAGAGAATCTCCTGGCTTAAAGGGCATCATTCTATATATCTATCTATCTATTGTTATAGATGACGAGTTAAAATCTTTGCATGCCAACTGATAGATGTTTCAATTTGAGGCTGGGATAGGTTTTTATCAGTCACAATGTCTTTATCATATGACTTTCTATTACATTTGTCCTTGCGATAAAAGTTTAATATTCATATCATATTTTACTAAATTCTCTAACAGGTCCACCTCCACAAGATTCGTTCAGATCAGTTCCTCTCAGAAGACACTGTTGTACAGAAAGATTCGAGTGATGAAGAAACACCAGCGCCTGTGCAGGAAGAAGATGAATTTGACAAATTATTGCAACAGCAAATAGAGATAGCTAGATCAACACCCGCTCCCAATTCTGCTAAGAAACCAGGCTATGATGGTTCTATTTCTCCTAAGGACAAAAGGTAAGGTGTTTTTAATGGTTTGTAAGGCTTTGTCTTAAAGGCTTGTAAGGCTTTCAAACTTATACTGATATTATTCTTCTTATCAACAGAACAACGTCATTAATTATGCCAAAAGCAACATCATCACCGTCAATCAATGATGAACAGAGAGAAAGAATGCTTAGAAGCAGAAGATTAGCAGAAGAAAGACGACTAGCTAGACTGAAAAATGCTTTAAATGATGACAACCATCCAGTCAATACTAATTCTACATCTGTAGGAAATAATGCAAATCCTTCGGAGTGTAATGGTGAGAATAGCGAAGAGAATATGGAAGTAAGTGAAGCAATAAATAAAGATATAGAAGAAATAGTGAAGAATAAGAAACATAACAGGTCTAATGTAATTGATAGCTCAGATGAGGAATATGTAGAAACAAGTGTGTCTGTAACTGTTGATGTTCATCCTGCAAACAAAATAACTAATGAACATGTGATAGAAAATGAAACGTCCCACAAGAGTATAAACGGTGATACTAACTTAAGTGATATGAAAGTTATACAGGTGGAAAATGAAACAGAAATAAGAGAAAATACTGATTACTCAGAATTAGATGTAAATGGAGATAATGCATTAATAACTGATAAAGACAAGTTAAAATATGATACAAATATAAGTGAATCTCATATAAATAATGAACACGATCACGAAAATAGAAGTTCAGATGAACACGAAGAATTAAGATACGATGATTCTGATATGAACATAAATTTAAATGAACCCAATACATCTGATAAGAATAATGGAGGTGTTATTATTAATGAAGAAGTCACTGAACCTGAGGAAAAGGAATTGTCAAATGGTATAGAAGATATTGCAAAAGAATTAGATAATAAGGCATATTCTAAAGGAATAAGCAATGGTGAAAATAATATATTGGATAGCGTGCCTACTGAAATACATAGGAATGTTGTACACAAAGATGATAAAACTGAACATGTACCTGAAGAATTAGTTGAAGATGTTATGGATGTAGATTTTACTGAAGATTTTTAAATTATGTAATAAATTATTTAAATCTTATGTATACTGATTAATGTTATTTTTATGTTCTAAGACTGGATCTGCTTCATAAATCAGGATGAGATCGATAAACCATACTTAGGCTTTGATCAAACTTAAAATTATCTGATCAATAAGGATCCTAAATCAACCTTAACTTTAGCGGTATTTCCGTATTAACATAGTGTCAGTCATCATAGTGACGACCCGTGTGGCGCAATGGTTACCATGCCGGATCGCCGCGCCAAGGGTCCTGGGTTCGATTCCCAGCGAGGCGGAAATTTGAATAATGAGTTTGAATTTCTGTTCTTGGTCTGGGTGTGAATGTCCTTGTCTTGTGTGTTGTCCATGGCACCCACGTCACAGGGAATCCTAGTGTGGGGCTATGAGTGTGAAGCGTTATTTATTATTTATTTATCTAGTATATTTGACTATTGTCTGAGCAGTCTAAGTACCCTTTATAGACCTCACAAGTGCCAGATTTATATTTTTTAATAGTGTAGGCCAATTTATTTCCGCCCCCCCCCCCCCCCCCATGTACCTTTCTAAAATAACAATTTTCTATTCATACTAAAGAAGGCACTAAATTAGTCACTAAGAAAGTGTGTAAAAAAACAAGAATTACAAGTTTTACGCCACTTTTTGATAGTAAAATCATCTATAATATATCATCTTCTGAATTCTGCCGCCCCATGGACGCTGTCGCCCCTATACGGCCTATTGACAAATCCAGGACTGGACCTCACCCTCAGAAACAACCAAAAAGCATTTTGGGCTATAAGTCCTCCTATTGGAGGTTTTTGTGTTCAGTATCATCCAGTTTACTACGACGGTATTTTTTTTTGGTAGTGAATCTTTGGTAGTTACTTGTCTAGCTATAAATCAAAATTAAGTACATGTCAAATAAAAAAAAAGTACAAAATGTTTAACAGGTTTTGCTTTGGTCAGAAATAGTGTCAGTGACAATTCTAATGCCAGGTGATCTTCTTAGGCGCGGGCCACACAGAAAAGACGCAAGACACGGACCCGTCGCAGTCGCGGCGCCCGTTTAATCTACTTTCATACAAAATGTATGCAGCCGTCGCGACGTAAACATACAGAAAAGACGGGACGCCCGACACGACGTTTTCTCGTCGGCGCCCTATTGCAAAACATACAGAAAGGACAGGACGCGGGCGTGCGTAGGCGCCAGCGGGGGAGCGGAAAGGACGCGGAGAGTAGGTCTCTTAAAACGTAGTGATTAAGTACTCTGTGGCCGGGAAAAGCCCAGTGTGCGCCGGCCGTCACGCCCGTTCCTTGTCTTTTCTATATGTTTTAACGGCGCCCTGTCTGCGACGGGTCCGAGCCCCGTCTTCGTCTTACGTCTTTTCTGTGTGGCCCGCGCCTTAAATAGCGGTAATAATCACGTTAATGCTTATGCATTAGTTATTTGTGGAAAAAAAAACAATTACAATTAATAATTTATTAATGTGAGTGCAAACAAAAACAATTCTTATCACAGTATATAACCAATAGATTATAGCATGCTAATATCAATGTATTATAATATAAAATTACAGGATACCTTACTTACAAAATGCAGGTGATCTTTGTATTAATGTTGAATAACTTAAATAGAAACATTATATTTTATGATATTTTACAATAATTACAAGCCTATTAAAGGGTACTAACAAAATAAGTAGTGTATTAGTAATTCCTTTTTTACATGAAGGAATAATTATTATTTATTCATAGTTTTCTATTGCATCGGTCTAAAATATAACTATTCAAACCCACGCGATTATCAAACAAAACGAGATATTATATAAAAAAAACTCACATTTAAGGCATTATATTCCCACAAAAGTATTTCCCGTCGTCAGTAAGCAAAAGCGCTCAGGAATTTAGTAGATATATAAACAAAATTTTGTAGGTATTCAAAAAAAGTATACAATAATTATGACATCTTTGATGAGAATTAGATCCGCTCTTAGAGGGCGTGATGAAAAACCTCCTAATTTGAACAAAGAAGATGGGAACACCAAGTTTTTCAATGCCTACATACATATTTTAGAAAATGTAACATTAAACAAATTACTTATGAAATTATTTTACTATTAAAACTTTAAATAAAGGTTTTATAGCAGCTAACATAATATCGACAATTAGCCACAAGTAATACATCAAAATTTAATTCAAAAAAGATTTTTTAAACTACATCAATACCTAAAGCTAATATATAATTTATGTACAATTAATATTTGGTTTCACATATCAGTTCACCACTAATAATGTAGTAATTAAACTCTAAAAAACAAAAGTGTAATTTATACTACACAGAGTAAGTTACATTACAATTAAAATAAAGTTTCTATGGATGTCGCTGTTTTTCTTTTTATGCATTGATAAAGCAAAAAACAGGCCAATAGATCAATGTCCAAAGCCAAGTCTATGGCAATATTAAAAAAGAAAGTGCATCTTGACGGTGACCTAGAAATTTGGTGACTTACACAATGCTGTATAAATTTGAAATAATTCATAATTATTTACATGGCAAGTTTTTTGGAGCCAATACTGGAGTCATATTCTCAAAACATCTCTTTCCCAACGATGCATAAACTATGGATTATTTATTGGTTTCACTATGACACAAATACACATGACATTATGTATTCAGTATGCCAATATTTCAACCCATTTACCTGAATCGAAGTCACTGCTAAACAAGTTTAATTATTATTATCAGTACAAAATACATAACATCATGAGAAACTCTTATCATAGTGAAATGTTCACAGTCCACTATAGTCAAGTCACTAATCAACTGGACCAAATTGACATTTAAAGTGTCAAAGCTTTTGACGAAAAATGAATGATATCGTGACAAACCGATTCTGATGTGAACCATTGGCATAAGCCGCGCCATTAAAGAGACGAATCTAAAATGGCGGAAATTATTATTTCTCCTCACTCCCACGTTATTCCTGTCTTTAGCGTGCGAGGGGAATGATGATTTCTACCATTTTAGATTCGTTTCTTTAATGGCGCGGCTTATACGATATGATTCAAAACATGTATTTTTAGGGACCAAGAATTCACTATTACTATGACAATATTATTTCACAAAGTCATTAGTTGCTGTCAGTGTCCAGTGGATTAGTGATTCGACTATAGGATTTAAATTTAAAATAAAGTATTTTATTGATATTTTCAATACAAAGGACGCTCACTGGGTGATAAATTATCATTGTACGCTCAATAATTTTTATAATAGTATGTTGATAATCATACTTTCCATAGATACAATGTTGAAAAACGTTAAAATGTCTTCATTAGCACAGCTTCGGTTGCCAGATTAATCAGTATTGACCGCAGTATAGTTTGTTGGGTAAAAAAATGTAATAGAGCAAGGTAGGGTACAATACGACATAATTATGTTATATTGACATTTGCAGTAGTATTTTGTATTTGTCTTATCTGTCACGTTTTGCCCCGACCTACCATGCTTCAGATATGAGTGTTGTGCTATCGGATTTTAATGCCTATTCAAATTTGACATGAATTCACATTTATTCAACGCACAATATATTTGTTCACAAATAAAAATGTTTTCGACGATGGTTCCCTACACTATAAACATGTAGGTTATTTTGAAAATGTGTTAGATTAGCGGGTATTTTGGCGAATTTAAACTGGCAACCCTGAACAGAACTATACATTTTGTATACCCAATAACTAAAGAACGTTTTAACATTTTAGTTATTTCGTTTGACGATAATTCTTAATTAATTACTTTTCATGAAATATATGAACACCCTAAAGCCATTTTAAATGTTTAGCCGTTACCATTTTCAATTTATAATTTCCATTACATCTACCACATTTTTTGCCCTTTTCAATAACCACTTATTCCACAACCCCAATAGGTCACCAGTAAACCTATTTTCAATAATTTAAATTGCTTTTTACCATTAAATGCGTGATATTTACACAAAACTATCTGTAAGATGTTTCCGAAGTATGATAGGTGAAAGTAGTGTATTAAGCAGGCCATACACAATCAAGTATACTTGTCAAATTGGCAGTTTGACTTGATGCGGCGTCCAGTGTGCATAAGATAGCTATATGACCAGATAGCCATACCGTGGCCATACACCGTCAAGTTTACTGGATGTCACATCAAGTCCGGTGCAAACTTGACAAGTATACTTGATTGTGTATGGCCAGCATTACTAGCCAACTTCTTCTTAAAAGCCTTATATTACATCCGTATTTATTTTGGTAAAAAATTTCGTTACACATGATTTTAAGATAAAGTTCGAGACAGCCATATTCACCTTTGCATGTTAAGTTACTTTTATATACTTAGAAGTTTTTGCACTATATCTTACCACGTATATTTGACTGGATTTTGTGACATTCATAGATAGGAAATTTTAAAATTTTCACCATAGTTTTACTATGACTAAAACAACCCATCAAAATTCTCGTGTCTACAAATATTTCTTCAAAGCTATACAACTCTCTGGAAACATCTTATAGAATAAAATTTAGCAAATCCCAACGTAGCTAACTAGCCAGACATCCGCTAATAAATAACGGGACGAACTGTTGTCCCTTTCACTATTCTAGTGTAAGAACGAGAGGTTTACTGATTCGTATCTGGTATTAGGGATGCGAAGAAAGTTGTAAATACCATCCAAGACACCGCGAAGATAGATGGTGCGTGCTCTTCTGTTTGGTTATGGTTGGTCTCCTCGCGGTTAGGTGTTGGTTGTGGTTGCTGCGGGTTCGGTTGCGGTTGCTGCGGTTGTGGTTGCTGGGGGTTTGCTTGCGGTTGCTGTGGGTTTGCTTGTGGTTGCTGCGGGTTCGGTTGCGGTTGTTGCGCTTGTTGGTTGCGTTGAGCCCGATTAGCGTTCGCGTTCTCATCGTTCGCTAGTAATAGCTCACGGAAGAAGCCGATTTGATGTCTGGAATAAATAAATATTTTTTTTTATTTTTTTGGTTGTCTACCAAATAAATATTAATCCTGATCAGCCGCTACAACACAATCGTTCTGACGATTTACATAATGAATTCTAGTACAAAGGTGCGCGTAAAGATGGCGCTTATTCTATTGCTAGCGCCATCTAGTTTCAAGTGTCAAACGTTAAGTACAGATATTATGAGAATTTCAAGAAAAAGTATAAAAAGTTCATATCTTTAGAACTACTGGGCCTACAACGACAATTTTTTTTTCTTATGCAGAATGAGCTCGTTTGTTGACTTAACAGCTCTGTCGAATTGAATCCAGTTTCTCAAATGATAACAGAAAAGTGAATTATACATGGGGGTTGTTTATGACAACTCAGTTGACATGTCTTTCGCCCCAACTCAGAGTCACTAACGGTTACTTAAATCGCTCCTTAGTACAGAATTTGTATGGTGATTATTTACTAAGGAGCGATTAAAGTAACCGTTAGTGACTGAGCTGGGGCGTTTGACAGTTAATTATTTATTAGTTCAATTAATTTTTATTAGATGTTGACTCCTTATTATGCATGCAGTCTTCGCCTGTAATTGTGGTGGCACTTGCCAGACTAGCTACATAAATGATTATTTTATTTACATTGTATTGTTGTTCACTATGTTGGCGTTCATTTAAATAAATAAATAAATTACAGTTGATCAGCGTCTCAGAGCCCAGTCAGTATACTTAATAGTTCATACTCACAGATAAGCAGCAGCAGTTATCATGATGACCAGCAACAACCTCGCCGGGCTGCCGTACAGGTATATGAGGGAGAACAGGATGGCCAGCCGCGACGCCGAGTAGATGTGGTCTAGCCAGTCGTGATGCTCCTCCTCCTCGGGCGGAGGGGCTTGCGGGGGCGCCGGGGGGGCTTCCGGGGCCGGGGGGGCGTTCGCTGTTGCTTGCCACCTGGAGTGCCACATGCAATAGTAAATTGGTAAGTTTCATAGTTAGACCAGGGTAGAAGCCTTTAAAAATAATGAAAAGTGAAAAAAAAATATAATAGAATGAAACCTATTGCAAAAGGAAGAGAATATAACAAAAAATAAAGGAAAAATAATTTACGGGCGATCTGAGGTCGGGAAGTGGGGGGAGGGGGGGTTTAAGGGTAAAAAACGGTTTATCTCAATTTCCAGCAAAACTATAAGTCCTATGGAAAAAAGTTAAATGGCAAAGTTATAGGTAATAAAAAGGTCTACAATTTTTGTATTTACACTTTTTTCACATAACCTCAAAATTTATGTGAAAAATTCAAAAAACCAAGTTTTTGGTTTTTTATTTTTATCTTTTACAAAAATTTTTTTTTTTAACGAAATTTTGTGAAAACTTACCTTTCTATGTCCCAAACATACTGTAATTTTTTTGATTTAAAATATTTATTTTTTCACCTTATTTTGACTTAATATCGAAAAATCACCCTAATTTTCAATCGAAAATTCACCTGTCAAAATATCCGCTTTTTTAAAAAAATCTGTGAGCTTTTTATTTGCTAAAATCTCTACTTTCTGATGGTATAAAAAAGATATACACTACTATGGTAAATTTTCTCAGAAAATGCAATGAAACGACAACTATTTTTGCATGTTTCTTGCAATCTTTATGGATTTGTAATTTTTTTGCTTATTAATTTATTAATTTAACATGGATTTTGACGTTTTTTCGATTAATTAAAGTGTAAATTTTAATAAATGGCTCAAAATTGTACATAAATATTAAAAATATATATTTAAAAACTCGAACTCGAATAATTTTTGTGAAAATAGTTGTCGTTTCATTGCATTTTCTGAGAAAATTTAACATGGCAGTGTATATTTTTTTATATACCATCAGAAAGTAGAGATTTTAGCAAATAAAAAGCTCACAGATTTTTTTAAAAAAGCGGATATTTTGACAGGTGAATTTTCGATTGAAAATTAGGGTGATTTTTCGATATTAAGTCAAAATAAGGTGAAAAAATAAATATTTTAAATCAAAAAAATTACAGTATGTTTGGGACATAGAAAGGTAAGTTTTCACAAAATTTCGTTAAAAAAAAAATTTTTTTGTAAAAGATAAAAATAAAAAACCAAAAACTTGGTTTTTTGAATTTTTCACATAAATTTTGAGGTTATGTGAAAAAAGTGTAAATACAAAAATTGTAGACCTTTTTATTACCTATAACTTTGCCATTTAACTTTTTTCCATAGGACTTATAGTTTTGCTGGAAATTGAGATAAACCGTTTTTTACCCTTAAACCCCCCCCCCCCCCCCACTTCCCGACCTCAGATCGCCCGTAAATTATTTTTCCTTTATTTTTTGTTATATTCTCTTCCTTTTGCAATAGGTTTCATCCTATTATAATTTTTTTTGTTTTCAAAAATTATCGACCCTGGACTAAGTAAGTTGTTTTGATGTGAAACATCTATTATAGGCGAGGGGTAAACCTGATTTTTGGCGCGGTGAGTGGCGACGCTTCGCCGCACTATATTATTATGGTAGGGCAATATGAAAAAAAATATAACAACACAATGTAGGTAATCATAAATAAACTTAGTTTGATAGGCTGTAGCATACAGCAGGACAAAACTGTCATCATTTTCTGGAGACAATACGTAATATTGTATTTTTTCATCATGCCATATTTAGTTCCTGTCATAATCTGTACTTTTATACCTAATAATTGTATAAAATAATTTCGATGTTTCACATCTGCCAGCCGCCCCAAGACGGCTCACATTTTTTTCTGATTACAAGGGTTTAAACCACCCATTTTAAAACGTTTTTTTTTCTAGGACTAAATGTTTACAATAGCTGTTTCACGCGGACCACAACCTTTAAATGAGTAATTCTATATTTTCTGAATCTCGGAAACAGCTCCAACTATTTTCATAAAATTTAGGGGTTTCAGGGGCGATAAATCGATGTAGCTAGGATTCATTTTTATTTAGAAAATGTCGTTTAATCCGTGTTTTCAGGCAATGAAAACTGCTACAACAAACTCTTCCTGACATCTATTGGCGAGTAGCAACACTAGAGCTAGTTCAGTAGATGTCGTTGTTAAGCAACACTAAACCGAGCAAAGCTCGGTCATCCGGGTACTATTGCTATTATAACAAAAATAAATAGAATTGGAATTTAAGTTATCATTGACATTTGTGTCGTTTATACTGTAGTAAGTAACCTTTACTTAAAATAGAAATTATGTGCTTTCGCATGTTACTTGAATGTTTCTTTATTCATCATGAATTCACTTCAGTATGTTATTGTAAATCAAAAAGGTTGACTACCAGCAACACGAGTCGCCTCTTACGACAGAACAGAGGCCTAATTGACCTAGAGATTTAAGAAAGTTTATCGTTTGGTATTATTTTACAACTTACATGTTAGCATACTGCTGCATATACCGCATATAGGCCTGTTGCATCATCATCATATGGTTAGCAAGCGAAGCCTGATCATTGGGCACGGGGAGATATCCCTCGCCGATATTATAATTCGGATACGGGGGTACCCTGCCGTAGTTGTTCACAAACGAAGTCAAATAGTTCTGCATCTCAACCGTATGGTTTTGGTCATTTTGCCTCATCTCTGGCCTGGTCGCCGGTTCGGGGCGTTCCGTTACATTCCGCTGCCTCAAACCTTCCTTGGGTGGTTCGGGAGTTG
Source organism: Thymelicus lineola (assembly GCA_963932265.1). Taxonomy (NCBI): domain Eukaryota; kingdom Metazoa; phylum Arthropoda; class Insecta; order Lepidoptera; family Hesperiidae; genus Thymelicus; species Thymelicus lineola. The sequence goes on from OZ010704.1 coordinate 9,840,373, forward strand.
GAGTCATGGTCTTACTTGGCGCACAGACCAAGTGCATAGTATGCCCAAGTTGACTCTCGTATGTTCTCAGAACGTCTTTCAGTACTGTGTTGTCGTCTAGCAGTTGACCGGAGTATATGATTTTCTGTTCGTCTGTGCTCTGCGGACAAAAGAGAAAATAAAATAAATCAATGTATATATATATGGGGGCATGAGGATTCCTTGAGTCGCCCAGAGGACTGTAATTAATAAAAAAAAAAAAATAAAAAAAAAACAAAAAACCCGACTGCATAAAAAAAAGAAAAAGAAAAAAATAAGCCCAGTAGTTTAGAATGTTGTTAAAATTAATAATTTAATACTGATCAACTAAAACATAGAAGGATTAACAGTTGGAACCCATTCTTCAACCAATCAAATCTTGGCTGTTTTTTTCCTAGCAGCTCTGTAAAATTTAAATGGGTCCCGACTGTTAATCCTTCTATGGTTTAATTGTTCAATATTACTTTTAACAACATTCTAAATTACTGGGCTTGTTTTTTTCTTTTTAGTTTTTTTACGCAGTCGGTTTTATTTTAATATTTTTTTATTTTACCTACACTTTTAGTTAGGATTCATGCTTTTTTTATTAGACGAAAAAATTAGCAATATTTTCATTTCATTAATGGGAATTAATAAATTAGCAAGAATGATTGTTTAGAGAACATTAAATGGTTATATGTATATCCTAAACTGTTACTTAAAATGAAAAATGATGAAAGGAACCTAAAAATCATTATTCAACGATACCCGATATATACACTCGATAGGTTTTGAGAAAATTTTTTGAAGACAATATTGCGCCAAAAATCTGCCATTTTAATTTTTTTTTTCAATTTTGATATACCCAGAGTCACTCCTACAATTAAGACGAATCCAACGGCACCTCTCAAGTTGAAATCGATCAAGCTGTTTAGGCTACAGAGCGTGCCGAAGAAATTACATCACTCGAAAAACATAACCCTCCTGGCGCAGTCGGGTAAAAAAAAGCGAAAAAAAAACTTAAATACATAAAACTAAAACATAACATAATGGTACCAAAGACGCTTATCTAACGTGCTCGTAATTTCCATCTCGATAAAACAGTCACAAATAATGTTATCTCAACTTGATAACGTTTACGTTCCATTATAATACTAATATTGTACAATGGGGGACACAAAAAAATAAACGTCGATCGACTCCTGCTTCTGATGAAACTACTTATCATTGTTTCAGAAATTGGTAAAACTTGGCTTATCACACTTGGATTGTATAATTATTTTAATTATTACCTACTACCACAGTAAATATATAAAATACTCTGCCCTGTCTGACCTATTTCAGTGGCGCGGACTCGATGACTTCATTGAGGATGCAACAAAAATGTTATAAAACTCTACTTACAAATAACAATAAAAATAAATTAAATATAAGTACCTACCTACCTACATAGAAAAAATACGCCGCACCAAAATCTCAGTCGTACATAAAATAATCACAAAATATCAGATGCTATCTGCCCAGCCCAAGGCCATGATCTCATTATTTTTTCTGTGATATGACATCAATTTCATTATAGGCTTTAACTAAGTGTGAATAAAATTTTAACAAAAAATAACCGACTTCAAATGAAGTACATCCAATAAAAAAGAATCATCGAAATCGGTTGGCGTGATATTGAGTTATTCGTCCATTTATCGCGCACATACTTAATGCAAATTTAAGACTTATATGCTTTTGACATGGATGACATTGTCAAATCTCGCTCAAATTTATGTGGGACCACACGACAAGCACCAGTTTTCGATTAAAAAAAGAATCACCAAAATTGGTTCACCCAGTCCAAAGATCCGAGGTAACAAACATAAAAAAATACAGTCAAATTGAGAATCTCCTCCTTTTTTGATGTCGGTTAAAAATTGTACCAACTTCTAGCTATTAATCATCAATCAAGGCACTACAATACGTAATCTCGATAGCTGTTATTTTCAAGTACAAATTGCTTGTTAACGCAATGCTATTAAACAATTTTTATCGTTTTACAATCTTTCTTTAATAACACTTTATAAGTACCTATTTAATATTTCTTTTACATTTATTTCTTTTGTGTAAATTTGATGATGTCCAACTGAACAAACTGTTTATGTAAGGGGTGCTTAAAGGTTATTGACCCCTGACTATGATTACTCGTATATAAACAGTAAACAGCTATAATATACCTTTTGCTCAAGATATTGTACGGTGAAGCCTTGTGGACTGAAGCGCTTTGATCTTCATGAGAGCTGATAACTTTTTAACAGCGATAATTTTAAAGATAAGACTTGGCTTTAGTAGGGGAGCCCAAGAGGGGATTTTTGGATTTACTCTCCAGGCTCTCCAGCCAGTATGTGCTTTTAATATAGGGGAGTACGCTCAGGGAAATCAGTAAGGGGGATCTTCGAACTAGTGGGAATTTTTTTCAGGTGAATCCATCAGTAAAGAAAATCGATTGTCTCAAAGCTTTGTTCCCATTAGTTCGACTCGTTAGTTCGACTACTAGTGGGAATTTTTTCCCCACTATCAACTTTACATGAAACATTTTTGTTGGGATTATTATTCTGACCTTAAGAATGTAAGAGAACAGAACAATGAGGTAGTTTTAAGTTTTGTAATATTTATTTACAAACTTATTAAACCACTGGAGATTCAATATTGATTATTAAATCCTTAACTGGGCATAAGGCTTCACTTATAAGCAGATTCTTAAAAGGTTAACTAGTGTCAAGGTTTACAGTTTAAAATATTTTTGTTACACTTTTTCTGTTACATGGATTTGAAAGGGTTATACTGCAAGTTATTGCTATATAAAGAATGGTGTTTTATTTGCATTATCTATATAATAGAATATCATAAATCAATTTAATATTATGTATTAATCAGTTAGTATTATAAATCGTTAGTATTATAGTTCTTTAAATCCAATTAAAAAAAATCTAGATTACTGTTTTATCCTGCATTACATTCTAACATAAAAAAAATAAGATTTTATAAGACCCTGAACTACCATAAATTCATTTATTTCTATTCCAAATGGGTATTTTATTTAGATACTCAAAAGTCTATTATGTAAATTCTGGAAGAAATGAGACAAGTAACTCAGAAGGAGATATTTCCTACTTGATTACAGAGAACACATTATTTGTATTAAAATCTAAGAACTTTTATTATTGGGAATAATATACAAGCAAGCTATTCCTGTCCTTCACGGCGTATATAACGAAAGACGAAGCAAACCGCGTCGTACGTCCCAGTGGTATATTTTTGTCGTAAGGTAGGATGCTTACCATACGTCGAGAAATTAATACATTGTATTCAAAAAACAATGTGAATGTATGTAATGTAATCAGTGTTGCCAACGCTGCCTAAGCCTAGCGCGCTAATTTGTATGTAAAAAAGCGCTAAATTGTTGCGTTTTTTCGGAATGGGCGCTAAATGAAAATATTTTTTATGAGAGAAAACATATAATTAAATTAAATAAAATATATGAAATAATTTTTCAATAACTATCCATTTTACTAAAACTTTAGCACAAAAAGTTTTAGTAAAATTGTCAGTTGTTAAAAAACAAACAAGATAATTATGTGAAACACACTTTAACCGAATTCTACAAATAACATCCATCATAATCGGTCATAATTTGAAGTATTGAGAATTTTACTGAGAACAATTTAAATTTTAATTTAATGATGCGTGTAAGTACTGGGCCGATAACATAACATTAATTGACCAATCACAATTTTTACAAAAGCGCCAGATTGGGCGCTAGGCGTCAAATAATTATTTTGGGCGCTGACAAACCTAAAAAAGCGTTAGATCTAGCGCCGAAAGCGCTAAGTTGGCAACAGTGAATGTAATGTACAAGCTGAATACACACACAGGTTTACCCAGGTGACTTCTACTGGCGATAATAAATGCTGATACCATTGTTATTTAAACACTAGCTATTGTTTATATCTCGAATACTTAATTGATATGTATATGCAGAATTTTATTTAGGTTTTATACTGCATTGTGTTCAGACAAATATTATAATATAGGTATATTTTTTTAATTAGCTGTTCAATCTTATGATCATGGGATTACATTATTCTAATGAAAATAAACTTTAATAGAAATTGTCTATTAAAAATCAGATTAGTTTTCTCTGATCTGTTAAAATGGAAAAAGTTGCAATTTGGAATTAGAAAAATTCATTCTTTTAAAAATGAAACTACTTATTATGTCTTTAAAAGTAAAACTTACTTGGAAACAGTATACCTACTGTATAAAAGGAATGCAAAAAGAGTGTAGGAAGACAGAGACATACATGGGTAGATGACATCAGCAAAATGGCAGGTAATAATTGGATGTTGATAGCTTAAAACCAGAGAAAAATGGACACGGATGGAGGTGAATTTTAGCCGTATTGGGGCAGCTTAGAATACCAGCACCAATTCCTCGCCGGATGGTTGTCGTAATAGGCGACTAAATACGGCCCGCTGGTGGTAGGGCCCCTAGGCGGGATTATATTGATATATTGATTTTAATAGTTCATTAATATTATTGTTACGAACATTATTTCTCTGTGGAGACCACCTGGATAAATGCCAACTTTATGCTTGAGTCATCCATCAAACAACTCTTGCTAAATCAATGTTGCATCATCCTTACTCATCAATGAAAATGAAATTCGACTTATTAGTTTCTTTATCACACCTTTCTTATCCATAAGGTAGTCATACTTTAGTGTTATTTCTATACCAGACATGTATAAGTTGACAAGTCAAAAAACATACTTATGAGCACTGTAGTGATTGCACGGCATCATGTCTATCTGCTATTCGTCAGCTTGCATGCATTTAATAAAAAACAATACACATTGAATAACTATGAAGGTTAATAAATGTATAAAAAAAATTAAACTTTGAACCAAAACATTAAAACTGAGATAAAAACCCGTAATACTGGATAAAAAGAGTTTGATTACATTCCAAGTAATTGTGCAAATATTAATTATTTGTGATTATAGGTAATATCTCATGATAACATCATACACATAAATTATGATAAAATTGATTAACTGATAAAATAACTCTTTGCATACAAGATATCATATTGCAAGGTTTTATATTACAGCTAATGTGCAAAACCTTAATCAATTAATTTTAATGAGGTTTTTAGTGGATTAGCATTTTTATTGGGTTTATGCTGCTTTAATTGCAATAACATGAAATGTAAATTTAAACTGAATTATTTGATAATAACTACCTACAACGAAAGAGAAAACTTGAGAGGTGTCAAGGGACACCCGGATGGAACGAAGTTCCTTTCGATATTTCCTATTTTACTTATTTTAGGGCCATAGAGCCCTAACATAAGTAAAATAGCAAAAAGTGTCGTGACAACTTTTCGTAAGAAACAAAAAGTGTCGTAAGAATTTTTTCCGTCTAGCCCCCTTTCACAACGCGCGATAAGGAACTTCATTCCAATAATAATTCAAATTTAAATTACTATTTGAAATATAATTTATACAACAATTTGTATTTATGAAACCTATGTGTTATTATCCGCTTATTATGTGTAGATGGCAAACAGTAGATTCATGGAAATAGGAATGCAGTTTTAAAGTTGTTTGGTGCCGTCATGATTCTGTAATTTGAGTGATTTCTGTTGCTATCTACAATTTATCAACCACAGCTTCAATGTCAAATGTATATAATTTTAATGTTATCACTATCAAGAATGAATGTTGTGTTTTATCAATTCCAGTGTATAAAATATTTAAATATACACTTACAATTGTACAGTGTAACATTTGCATCACTCACGCATTGACCTTTGAATTTGTCTCTATACTAATATTCTATAGAGGAAAGATTTGTTTGTTTGCATTGAATAGGCTCGGAAATTGCTGAACCGATTTGTAAATTTCTTTCACTGTTGGGAAGCTACACTATCGCCGGGTGACATAGGCTATTATAATATTATCAAAAAAATTAGGGATCCATAATAAAACTCCAATAATGTAACCCAAGGTGTAAGAAATAAAGAAAACCGAAGCAAAGCGAGGGCGGTTACTTTTAATAAATAAACATGACCCTTGACCTCTTCCATAATCAAAGTAAATGATCATAATATCGTACCGGTTTGCTTGGATATACTTCTGAAAGGTGCCCCTTCAACTGCCGTACTGTCCAGGACGACTGACACTCAATATTTTGGTCTTCGATCTGCTGGTTAGGTGCTTTAACGATCAGTGTCACGTTTTCTGCTATCATTGTGAATCACAAATAATACACTCGTTAGATAATCGTTCTTAATAAGAAGCTCTGTATAACACAATATTACATTTAACTTTACGTAAATCTCAAATTGATACTCAAACGACACAACGTCCCATGACAAATTTTAATTTCAACACTGATTCTTTTTCAATAAATTGTAGCCAAATAACGTTTTAGAAGTGTAAAAATGTAAATAAATACTGAATGAACTGAAAATAGTAAAGAGGCCCCCGAGCCCCCATACATCTACTTGTCAATTTTGCACAACATTATCTGTCGATGTCCCATTGGTCCAAGTGATTTTAAATCTTGTTTGCCGTATTATTCTTTTTTCTCCTATTGGTTACTATCATATTGTGTTTATTTAGTATTGGTTGTCAAAAAAATATTTATTAACAGCCAATCGGTATGCATAATATACATATATATTAGTCATATATTCTATATCTATGTATATTAGTATATAATTTTTTGATTGTAAATAAGATTTAGATAAATCTTTTTTCTAAATTTAGTCTATGGTTTTACGCAACACAATCAATTGCTGTTTTACACAATGGATATATTACTGTAACTGGATAAATAACTTCGAAGATGTACCTGACGTCACAACAGAATGAACATTTTTCTATTGTGTCTGTTATCTATATTCACAGGATATATCATTTAATTTTGTTGAAATATTTTTATAAGTGTTGCGTACTTAAAAGAAAGGTACCGTAATAAATAATAGTTTCATTTCATTATCACCTTAAAAAAATAATAGCATAAAAACATTAGTTTTTATGACGTAATGGATAATTTTGAAGAAATTATAATAAAACGTGTTAATTCAATATTATAATTTTTACCACCACAAAAATGATTAGAAAACATTTTGAAGAACCATATCCAAGTAGGACATAATTTTTCTAAGTGTAGACACCTTACAATTATTATGAAGGACAACCTCAATCCAGCCTGTGATTAGGTCGAATGGTCATTTCAATATGACGTCATGGGACTTCAGGTACAAAAGTCAGTGATCCTGGTAAAGTAAAATATCCATGGTATATAGTATCTTTATGGTACAATTGCCTTGACATTGACAAGTTTTTCTATGGTTTCTTTTTTAATTTTTGAGTTTTGACATGATATTTGACAGTTTATAGGTTATGTTGGCAGTTGGTTGTTTGTTATTACTTTTTATTACCAATTTATCAAAGTCGTATTTCTATTTCTTTAATATTCCGTGTCATATGAGATTATTTAATGTGTAATTTATTTATTGGGGCCTACATTGATTGAGTTTGGATTTGGGCCTGTATTTAATTTTAGTACTATTTGTATTGGCATTTTAAATTGCAAATATCCTAATTTGAAATTATATCATTAAAATGGGTGTAACAGTGTAAGTATTACATTATTATAGGCTGTAGTCTTGCTTCAAGCGTCAAGTAAAAGGAAATACGGAGTCTAATATACCATGTGCACCAAATTCCGATGAAAACATGATGCGATCTGGTCTATGGAACTTTCGTTTCCTGATTCTTGAAATAAACTTATTCTGTTAGGACGAGCGTATGTCCTGTATGGTATGACTGTATGGATATCTGATGCTGGTAATCACGGTTATAGCGCCTCCTCACAATAATCGTCAATAGGCGCAAGCATTCGTTCCACATCACTGAAGCGTTGCCGGCTGAGGAGAAAGCAGGTTTCCTGTTTTTTACTGAAACTACAACTGAAACACGTTAAAAATTTACAAATTTGACCTCAGTCATTAGTCTATTAAACATCAATAACGTCATACATAAGTTGTATCTTTGGCATTATTGAAACATGATATCACCTATCATGTTACAGTAATGCCAAATTATGTTTGAGCTAAAAATGAGCAAATAAGTGACTTAATGGTATATGGTCAACATCGTCTGGACATCAGTTACATCTTAGGCATTAAAAATGCATTGCTGCTGAGAAAGAAAAAAGCTTATTACTTTTATAATCTGTTTTTTTATTCAGTTTACAGCAATACCCTGTGCCAGAGAACAGGACTGGCACCTATGTGATAGAGCTACTTACGAAGAGACTCATGGCACTGGGTGCCACTCAGCAGGGCCAGTTTTTAGTTGACTGTGAAAGTTATTTGTCTCATCCACAATTAGGTAAGAATAACCCTACTTTACATGTTCTAACCCTACTTTACTGCCAGTTCTTCTCTCTTTCATTGCTGGCAACGCATCTGTGACGCCTTCAGTGTCCCTGATGTCCATGGGTGATAAACACTTGCCATCAGATAGATTTTGAAGGTGCGTGAAGATAGGCTCCGAGATAGTCCATAACTAGAAAAAGAAAATAAGGTAGATTTTATCCCCCTTTTAAGTTCCTCTAGGATGATTGGAGCATTTATTTTTGCGACTTTGTTTCGTGAAAATGCAGGCGAGGCTGCAGGTGGAAAGTAAACTCTTATAATTTAAAACTATTCTAAATTAAATCCTGTCTAAACATTTTAATATGGTTGTAACAATATCCTCATATATCCTCCATTCCAGGAACAAAAACAGTTCACATCCTCCATAACTCCGAGCAACCTGCATCAGTTTTCTCCATTCTTGAGAGCGGCACGAAGACGCTCCATGTCATAGCTGACGGGCTGTTCGACTTGCTAATGATGAAGCTCTCCCACAACTATACCTCGAAGAAACAGACTAAGATTGAGAGCAAAGGACCCAGGTTCGAGCTCGGTGACTTCTGTGTCAAACTTGGGTCTGTTACTATGAATCAGACTTTTAAGGGGGTCTTAATAGAAGTAAGTATTCACAAAGAAATATATTGCTTCTAAAAGCCTGCATCTACCTTGCAGTATGGCATGCCTAAGTATATTAGAAATTATCTTATCTTTTCATGAAACCTGCCAGGTTAGCTACCCCTCTTGGTTCTGTCAGCCACCTAATGCCTCGTCGTGTTTCCACTGAGGGCTTAGGACCAGTACTTACCTTCTTTTGTTTTTCTGATGTGCATGGGTGACAATGACCTTGGGTGAAGCCTATTAGATAGCTCGTCTGCTCGTCTGTCAGTTACATAAAAAGATCTCCAGCATGGGGAGTGGATAAAAATTCAAACTTGATTATTTTTTTCAAAAATTATCTCAAGGTTACTCCAAAATATCTATAAGAACTGCATCAAAATCGATTAAACTAATTCTGAGATTAATCAGAAATGAGGTGTTTCAGTTAGTTTTAGTTTAATATGATTTGATGATGATATCTTTCCTTCTAGGTAGAATACCGACCATGTGTTATGGCGAATGCGGTATGGGGTTTATTACGAGAGTTTCTCCAGGGTATCCTAGGACCCTCGATACCAGTGCAGCCACCACAACACCTACTCAGCAGAATGAACGAAATCTACACCCCAATCGACACAGTGTATCAGTACTTAGAACATTTCAGTGCGTACAGAAAGACTACCGGTCTTCGAAACCAATAACGTGATTAATAAGTGAGTGATCTTTGAAACGCATGACAAATGTTCGAGTGATCTTAGAAACGCGTGACTAATATGCGAGTGAGATAGCTTGTGTGATAGTGATAGACTATGTTTTAGGTTAAGGTTGAATTGAACTTTTTTTATTGTAGTATTAAATTTAGTTTAAGTTAATTTTATAAACAGACTTTTTATTAAAGTAGTGAAATATATGCGCTTTTTTAATCATATAAGCAAAAAAAAAAACAAACTCGAAACCTCTCACTGTGCAAGCTACATTTAGAAATTTTTGAGGACTATTTTTTCAAATGATAGGTAAGCGATTAAGGCCTTAGTATGGCCTTACTGATCTAAACTTAGGTAAACTCGTTTATAATCTTGTCCAAAATAAGCCAGTATATTTTCGATCTTTTAAGTTTTTAAATAAATAAAAACTGTTTGCTATAGATCCCAATAACTTAAAAGGATGTTTTAATTTTAATCATGCATTTTTGGTATAACATTAAAAAAATATGATTTATTTACTAATTCCGACTGAGAAAACTTTATACAAACATTGCCTTCATAAACAATAAATATTACAAACAAAATTATGTTTATTCAAGTCTTGTGTTTTATTTTTGTTTTCAATACATTCGATTGTGTTGAGTTTGATTGTGTAACTGAATAATTAGTACATTAACTGTTAACTCAGAAGTACAACCATTTCAAAAAATATGAAAAATGTACCAAATGAATTCATTGTTTGTAGTAATAATAAGTGTTGTATTGCAAGGTAAGTTTTTCAAGCTATATTGTATTATATTTTGTAGAAGTGTCATAGTTTCGGGATTTTGACTTGTTTAACTTTTCGGATTTTCAGCCCATTTACCCTACTTTTTATTGTTGAATCGAAAACTGAATCAATAATGATTTGTTAGTTACTCAGATGGTTGTTCTAAAATTATCAGTAGGTGATTTAGAACAAAAAATAATCAGTAAACCCTGAGAAAATTACGGCTATTTTGAATATTTTTATTTTTGACTTTCTTTAAGTCTTTTTTTCAACTACTTGTGTCAAAGTTGTGTAGAAGAAAAAGCCTCCAAAATGGACGTTATTTTCTCAGTGATAACAAACTTTTCGGCTTGAAAGCCAGTTCTTTCTTTCTTTTTCTTCTCTCTTGTCCGGCAACGCATTAGTGATGCCTTTGGTGTTGCTGATGTCCATGGGCGACGGTAGCCACTTACCATCAGGTGGATCGTTGCCGGCTAGTTCCATAAAAAAAACCTTTACAGTGCGTGTAACAAGAAGTGTTAAGATAGACAACATAGACTGCGGCGTTGACCATGACATCGAAGTAGCGGTAGGCGATGTTCCTATTACCAAGTACCCCTGGCTGGGGATACTGTACTATGGATATAGTAAGTGCAATGTTTCATATTTATTAGTATGGTTAATTTAATGTGTGGAATTGAGGACACATCCTATTTTTATTTTAAAACCTTAAGCTTTTGATTTAACTCACCTAATTGGCTTGAATCAAATTTAAATTTTTTTTTTTTTTTTTTTTTTTTTTTAATTTATTTAGTACACACAAATAATTAAAAGAATAATTACAATAGTAAATTTAGTACTAGTAAATTTAATTTTATAACATGTGGTTTTAATCCGATTATTGACATAGTGTAATAGGTGCCAAGCTAGACCGCTGTGTCAAAGGTCCTGGGTTCGATTCCCAGTGAGGCGGAAATTTGAATGATGAGTTTGAATTTTTGTTCTCGGTCTGGGTGTGTTGTCTATGGCACCCACGACACAGGGAATCTTACTGGGACGCTACACTTACTACACTCATAGCCTATTAGTGTACCTACCCTTATTAGTATCAGTTAATATAATTATATAATTGAATTCAATAAAATTTATATTACTGCTCTTGCTTGATAGCCCGGCGCGGCGTGTTAAAATCTGGTGGTTACATAATATTCAATTTAATTAATTTTTATAACATTGAAGAATTCTTAAAGAGTAATTAGTATAATGCAATGTTGCGTAATTAAGATACTAAGTTAGTAAAGAAAAAATAAAAATAAATGTAATTTTGACATTATATAATTTTAATAATATTAGTTTAATAAATAAATGTAAATTTGACATTGCATGCTGCATCCAGCCAAATATGCTGACCTATGTCATGTTGTTGTTACCACCACATTATTATGTACCATGTCTGACGCAATAAAGAATTATGAATTAAATGATCCCTTTGGGTTGAATCTCGAAGCCAACCGTTGAAGCATGGTTTTAGGTGACAGAAGCGGTTTTGGACGCGCGGTGACTACGGTGGCTCTTATACAGAGGGAGTTCGTCATCGGAGCCGCGGCTGACATCGGACCCATGCCCAAAACCGACTTTAGGTCAGTCGTCTTAGTTTATGACTTTTTTTTTTAGTAAATGTGTAGGTAACAACCAAGCAGGTGAACCAACTGGGTCACTGAGCAAGGCGACCTTCCATCTGGCTTCAACCCATTAACGAGTACTGAGCAAGTGTCTCTCCTGAGGCCTAGAGTATATTCCACCTCACTGCTCCAGTTAGGATTGGTGGAGGAGTTAGTGGCCAACCCGTGTTGGAAGTTTCCATACCGCTCGAAGGCCTTGATATCGACGCTTGAAAGGAAAAATTGACTAAGCGACATTGAGCTAACTTTACAGGAGAGCAGTTTAAAGTTGAATTTTCAGGAAAATTGTTGTATATGCCACAATGTAGATGATAAAATAAGGATTCCAAAAAAGTAAGAATAACGCCGGTAGGAGGATTACAAAAAAATATGATTTTTTTCTAAAAAATCCAACTCTTAAACTTTTTTCCAATTTTTCCTTTCAAGCGTCGATATGGGTTAACGACTGTTATCCAATGATATTTACGTGCCTTCCAAAGCACGGAAAATTTTTTTGCCTCTGGCGGTCACCCATGAAACTACCTACCGAGTCCGTTGTTGCTTATCTCGGCCGGTCGCTTCCTGGGTTCGATTCCCAGCGAGGCGGAAATAAAGAATTTGAATTTCTGTTCTCAATCTGTGTCTCTGTGTTAGTCATGGACAACACGACACAGGGAAGAAGCTATGAGTGTAGCGTTTTTTTTTTACACAAATAAGTTAATGCTTGACCACAATCCCACCTGATGGTAAGTGGTATTTCCAGGAAGAGCACCCGGGTGCTTCTAGGCGAGGACTGGCGAGGCCTCGGGCGCCGCGTCCGGAACTACGTCATCCACCCGCAGTATGACGAGACCTACAACACGGTGGCGCTAGTACAGCTCAAGGATCCCGTAAGAACTGGTAGGAACCGGTTACCTATAGATAAAACATAAACGTGTACTTATGTACGCGCGTGAGAAGTTATACTTCTTTGGCTTGAAAAAAATACAATTTCAATAAAAAAATAATAAAAAAAAACAATTTCAAAAAACAAATCAAATACCGAAACAATATTTAACAATTTTTTTTCAAAAACAAATTTTCAAAAAAAATTTTTTTTTTAAAAAGCATTATTAAAAAAACGACACTCAAAAACAATATTCTAACAATATAAAAAAAACAATATTATCATAATAAAAATCATTTTTTTAAAAACTTGCGTGACATTTTTCGTCACTGTCGTTTTTGTCACCGTCCGTGTTACAAATCTTAAAATTTCACTCTCATCATTTTTTCCATTTATTTCATAACACGCCTAAAGAAGTATAACTTCAAAAATACGTTAAATGAAAATTAAGTTCATTCGAAGTTGGGTTTTAATCTTCAATTGAATTATCATTTTTTTCAGTCAGTATAAAGCCACTCTGCCCCCCACCGCAGATATTAAGGAATCCAGAATTCTACATCGTTAAATTTAACGACGGTAATTAAAAGTCTTGTAATAGTCGTAGTAGTTACATTTTGTAAGAAAAAAAAACTATTTCAATATTTTTTTGGTCCTGAGCCTAGCTCAGTTGAGATCACAAGCTGGCTTCAACCCATTGATGGTCCACTACACTGAGCACTGGTCCCTTTTCTTGAGGAGGCCTAGAGCACCTTCCACCAAGCTGGGGACCACAAGGTACAGGATTCGATTCCCGGCCTGGGAGACATAAATGTGACAAATAAGTTAGTTTTCGCGTCACGGGTTTCAGTGGTATCTTATTTATGTTATCCATGCCACTCTTAAAACCTTGGAATCGTAAGGGATTATTATTTTTTATTATTCTCTGTTCCCAGAATACAATTCGCTGGATAAACAAGTGATTCCAGTGTCACACGTACCTGCCAATCTCTGTAAGGAGTTTTATGTCCGGGCTAATGTGAGTACATCTTATTGGAGCTGTTAAATGTAATCACAGTAAGGAAGGGAGGAGGGAGCGTTAAATTACATGTACATCTCGAGACGACTGTGTCGTGAACACCGTCACGCCGTGTATTTTAAGTGAATAGTGAATACGTATTATACGTGAATATAAACTGGTATTATTTTCTTTGATCGCATTTTAGGTAGGTAGTCATGTCACATTATTTTTGAAATTAAGAACCTCCTACTTTTTTGAAGTCGTTTAAAAATAAGCGTGATTCTTTCCCCTGAGGATGCTCCGTTTCGGGGCGAAACACGTGTTGGTGCTGGTATGTATGTTAGTATATACTTTCAATTATTGTAGTGCATGTTTCCGTTGTGGGAGGGGAGGAGGTGCCACGCATGTCTAAAGTATATACCATCATACATGTTAACCGCGGATTGTTGCAAAGTAGACTAATACTAACTTAATAACAATGGATTTCCGCAAAGTAACGTCTGATACTATTAACGTGATTCTTTTTCATCACTCTATTTCTACATGTGCGTAGCTCGAGCGCGCCACAGAGTACGTGAGCGCGCAGTATGTAGTCATAAGTAAGACTAAAAAAAGTCTATCTCTCCTATTTATTTATTTATTTATGTAAACTTTATTGACCACATAATACAATATTATAGTACAAATGGCGAGCTTAATGCTAACTGCATTCTCTACCAGCTAACCATTAGGCCAAACCGAAATACACGAGGAGCGGTATGCTAGATAGGTGGTAAGCTAAAAAGTAGATTACCAATTATATTACTTCCACATTTAATCGTTATTCTAGCTATACGCGCGCAAGCTCCGCCCTCCACATGTAACATGCGCAGTATCATTGGAGCAGGACATGCCGTGCGTGTGGCAGGCGGGCGCCGCGCTGGTCGCGCGCGACGTGTGGGGACGCTGGCAGCTGGTGAGCACGGCCATACTGACATACTTAACGATGTGGTGACAACCATAGCAAAAATAATCAAAGCAACAACCCATAATTGTCCCACTGCTGGGCTCGGGGTCTCCTCTCACAATGTGAGGGGTACAGGTCATAGTCTACCACGCTGGCCAAGTGCGGATTAGTAGACTTCATACACCTTTGAGAACTTTATGGAGAACTCTCCAGTTTGGAGGTTTCCTCACGATGTTTTCCTTCATCGAAGCAATTGATAATTGACTTGAAATACGCACATAAGTAGCAGTGATAGCCTAGTGGTTAGAACGTTGGTCTCAATCCTGGTGCGTATTACAATTTAATTATCACTTGCTTCGGTGAAGGAAAACATCGCGAGGAAACCTGCACACCTGAGAGTTCTCCATAATGTTCTCAAAGGTGTGTGAAGTCTACCAATCCGCACTTGGCCAGCGTGGTAGACTATGGCCTGTACCCCTCACATTGTGAGAGGAGACCCCGAGCCCAGCAGTGGGACAATTATGGGCTGTTGCTTTGCTTGCTTTTACGCACATAATATTTTAAAATTAGAGGTGCGTGCCAGGATTTGAATTCGGGCCCCTGCGTTCGGGCAACCAACGTGCTAACCGCTGCTCAGCATGGGACGGCCATCCTGAGTCCTGACCGACAATGTGCTTACTTAATTTTTTTTAATGTATTTAAGTTAGCAAACGTGCTTAAGTGCCATCTCCTGCCCATAAACATCAATGGATTTAGCTAGAATATCAACTTCAACCCATTAATGGCCCACTACTGAGCACGGGGCTCTCCTCTTGAGGAGGCCTAGAGCATACTCCACCACGCTGCTCCAGTGCGGATTGGTGGAGGGGTTAGTGGCCAATGTTGAAGGTTTTCATGCAGTACCTCCGACTATCTTACGATAACAACCGGCAACGTCGGCTTGACGTGCCCTCCGAAGCATGGAACCGCTCAAAAATTTTTTCCATTAGCGGTCACCGGGCTATGAGAGCTTTTCCATTTTTACTAATACTAAACTTTTAGTCATCAATCTGTTGTTTCTGTTGGCAACATTACCACACAAATGGCAGCAAGTAGCACGACGGTATATGTCATTATTCTCCACCAATCCACACTGGAGCAGCGTGGTGGAGTATGCTCTAGGCCTCCTCAAGAGGAGAGACCCGTGCCCAGTAGTGGGCCATTAATGGGTTGAAGCCATATGTCATTATTTGTCAGTAGCTAGGTATCGGGGTGAGAGGCCCGGGCTGTGGGGCCCCGTCGCGCTACTTGGACATGATGAGCTACTACCCCTGGGTGGAGGACTCCCTCGGCAGGTTTAACCAGCTCACCATCTCCAAGATATCCAAACAGAAATATGTGTTGCGCAGTGAGTATTTATTTTGGATGGATGGGAGTGTGACGAGTATATGTGACTGTGTCTCTGTGGCATCATAGCTCCTAAACGAATAGACCGATTATGATGCGGTTTTTTGAATGATCGAGTTTTAGTCAAATATAGCAAATAGTCAAATATAGCAAGCAATATTTGATGAAAATGAAAAAATGGGATTTATAAATATAGCAATATTTGATAAAAATTAAAAAATGTGATTTTCTAGATTTTAAAATGGAATGTTGGAAACGCCATTATAAATGAAAAGTGCCCATCAATCTCGTCTTCAAAAAAAATTAAGCTCGTAAATATAGTTTTTTTTGCACTTTTCAGCAAAACGATAATCTTTACCATTTTTTTTAAATATTAAGGCATAAATTGTGAGTCATGCGATTATGTATAAAAATTGTTCTTATACTATTTTTCCTAGAAAAGTTTAGAAATAGAAATAGTCTTTATTGTTTCTGTTGGTACACAATTAAATATGATGCTATACATGGATGAAAATATTCTCAACAGGGACCCATTACGGGTACAATATTCTTAATAATTTTTATTATAATATTTAATTATAATATTGGTCTCTTAACCTATATAAAAATGTTATGACTATATTTTTCAAGGTGGCGGCACTTACCAACGATTCGGCGCCTGCGACCCTGAGGAGAAGATAAACTTGGTGTATCGCGAGATGATCGTGTTGCGGACAGACAACAATCAGTACCAGTTCCTCACTTATAATGTATGTACGTCATTAGTGTCATTACCCCCCCCCCCTCCCCTTCTCCACACAGCCGGGAAACGAGCTGACCATCCGGCTAATGGTAAGTGGCTATCATCGTCCATGGACATGAGTAACACCAAAGATATCGCCGATGTGTTGAACAAGATAGGAGAGAGAGAAAGAAGGAAAGAACTAGCTCTCAAGCATTGAAGTATTATTACTAGCGTATGGAACCGACACCGCGAACACCATGTATGTCCCAATGCATTGACGCCACGTGGCTTTAATCTTCAATGGATTCTTTCCAATTTGAAAGGAGAACGGGGGCTCAGTTTGAAAATGGAACCTCCCGGGCGGGACACACATTTTGTTCGAGATGTCTGTTCTATGACATTATACTTCAATTCCCAAGCTATCAACCGGAGTCGCTTGGTGGCTGATTCAGCTAGGTACGCTTCAGTAAAGGATAAAAAAATTGTAAAAAAGTGCACACAGGTTTGCTCGAGAGCGCTTGTATGGAGTTATCATTCAGTTTTTTTTAAATAGCCGGAGAATGAGCTGGTGATCCACGTGATGGTAATGCATACAAGCAACACCAAAGGCATCACTGATGCATTTTCAAGGAAGAAAGAGGAAAAAGAAAGAAAGAACTGGCTCTCAAGCCCCCAGCCGGAACACGACGAGTCGTTTGGCGGCTGGCTCATGCTCAAGGGTGGTGGCTATCCAGGCGAACCCTATGGACTCTCCTTATTTATTTTTAGGGGTCCGAAGAAAAATCGGAATCCTTATAGTTTCGTCATGTCCGTCCATCTGTTCGAAGCATAGCGCCTAAGGGTCCCTTAGCGCTAGGAAGTCAAGTGTACGCCCCCTGCCAGCTAAACGGTTGGAGTTGGACAAGTGAAAAATTCACAAAAATAGGTTACGTGATGAAGAATTTACAAGGAAAACTATCACGGCTATGTTAACATAATTAGTTAATGAGTAATGGTCGATAAACTTACTTTCAGATCCTTACATTGCGCGTGGCCTGACACGCACTTACCCGGTTTTTTTGTATCCGAGAACGGTGTATGCATTGCTCGAGTGTGACTTAACCGATTCGTTACTGATGGCACTACAGGCGTGTCATCAGTTTTTTTAACTTGTGGCTTATGACACGATAGGCGTGTCATTTTTTCATCGATTGTAACACCCTCAAATTAAGTTTTAGAAGGGTCTGTCTAGAACAAAACTATCAAGATTTTCCACGTAGGCCAAGCCTGTTATCTTAGTCATAGAAAAGTTCAAAACCATGGCGAAAAGTTTTCGAAAATGGGTGCCGTAACGAATCGGTTAACTTTAGTGACTTAACTCACATTTGTTCTGGTCCCCATATTCCAGATGACAGTGGTGGATAACGTGGAGTTCTCGTGTCTGACCCTGGAGCTGGTGAATGCTTCAGCTGTCTCCGAGATGAGGATCTTGCACTACTGTCCGCGTCAGTCGTACGGACCGCCATGCTACTCGTACCTACGTATGTTGACTTTGTTGTTACTCTAGTTTTTAGGGTTCCGTACGAAAAAACGAAACCCTTATAGGATCACTCGTGCGTCTGGGCGACCGTTCACAGCCAATTTACTCCGAAACTACTGGACCAAATAAGTTGATATTTGGTACTCATGTACTTTTTGTGACCCAAAGACGAAGGTATAAAGTAAACAACTGAATTTTGAAAAAAAAATTAACGAAATCAAAATTAAACAAGAACAGCTGTTCTGCAAACCTTATCGTGTGGTATTTCAAGTGAAAGGGCTTGTTGTAAGGATCTCAAATATATTTTTGTTATGGTTCTACAATGGCTAATTTTAAAATATTCAAGAAACAATGAAAATTAAAGCCAAAAATTGACCATAAGCACGACTCAGATTGTATGTATATCCTACTCGAACATTTTTTAACTCTCGACGTTTTTCACATAATCCCGTTTTAAACATATCAGTCAAAGACGCCATTTTTCACAGGTTCGGCATTCGAAATATCCGTCTACCTGATGTTCTCAGACAAATGTCGCTTCGAGATGTTCGCTTGGGGTTGGAAGAAGAATCTGACTCTGACAGACATTCAGGAATGGAAATGGGAGGAGGGGACTTACTACGAAGACTTTACTATGCAGCCAGTCGAGTATAGAGGGCCTACTCATGAGTCGGAGTTTGGATACGAGCCTTTGGATAAGAAGATGTGGGTCCCAGAGTTCGATATATGGACGACGACGGAATTCGATAACAGCTCGTGGTCTAGTACTACTCCTATACCCACGAAAGATGCTAAAGGTTCGTATATATTCATTAGCGCTCTGTTCGCGTTGTTCGAGATGGGGTCCACGGGAGACTCGACGGGGGTTTACGTTGGCGTAATTTTTTGACGTGATAACGTCGCACGCATGAAAAATGATGACTCATTTGTCGCGTTACGCGAGCGAGCGAACAATGGAGAAAGCGCCATCTATGAACAAAACTATAAACACAATTAAGTCAGAAAGAAACTTGCTGAAAAAATAGTTTAGTTCCGGAGTTCTAGATGGCGTTGTAGTATAAAGATAAAAGTTTCTAATTATATTAATTTCCAGAGATAATATTATATTTGAGCACTACTTCATTAATGTTTTGTCATGACGTTGTCACGTTAAACTACCGTCCGTAAACCGACTTTACAGACAACCATTTTTTTTCGAAATAATAAATTGGTTAATTAATTAACCAATCAATTCTCACTTTTTTCGAAAACTATCAATTCATG
Source organism: Thymelicus lineola (assembly GCA_963932265.1). NCBI lineage: Eukaryota > Metazoa > Arthropoda > Insecta > Lepidoptera > Hesperiidae > Thymelicus > Thymelicus lineola. The sequence goes on from OZ010704.1 coordinate 9,860,276, forward strand.
GTTGGAACTCAGCCGCAACGCAAACCATAGTTAGATCTAATCTTCACATTTTTTGTCGAGTTTTGGGAATATGGTAGAAAAGCTGTATGGGGTCCACGGGAACCAGCAAAATGGAAGTGGTTTATGAGAAAAAAAGTCTGGGAACCTGTTCTAGATCATGGTTTCGCTGCGCTAAACATGAAAATTCGTTGAGTACTTTTTGGGTGATAGTTCTAAATATCCATAAAAACTTTCACAATATTGGTAGGATTTGTTTATATTCCTTGTCAATGTGAAGTAACCTATAGACAAATGGAATTACGGTTACTTTTTACTAAAAAAAAATTTCAGGACCTGAAGGTGAAGGAAGGAGGGCGCTTGGGGACATGGAATCGAGCGAGGAATCAGACATCAGTCCACCCCCAGTCTACCCTACTGTGCGAACAGAATACGAGAGACCGTATGGTTAAAAAAAATACAATAATACAAAAAAATACAATTTTTTTTTATTTTTTTTACACAGATAAGTAAATGCTTCCACAATCCCACCTGATGGTATGTGGAGATGTGGTCCAAGGTGGTGAGCACATTAACTTAGTAAAAGCCTATTCACTCTTTTCTTGATGACATCCACGTCATAGGCAGGCGGGAACGCCGACGCAGGCAAGTTATTCCAGTCCTTGGCGGTGCGTATAACGAATGACGAGGCAAACCTCGTCCTTACCGGCGGGATGTTCACAACAAAAGGATGGATACCCGCCGTGCGTCGTGTCGTTCGATGGAGAAATGGAGATGGGGGAATTAAATCAAACAATTCCTGTGCACACTCTCCGAAATGTGCCCTGTAGAAAACAGAGAGGCTGGCTACTCTACGCCTGTGCTCGAGGCTTTGCAGATTGGTCTCAACCAAATCTGGGTCACCAATGAGCCTCTTCGCACGCCTCTCCATCCAAGGCAGAAAGGTGACATTTGGCTGCACCTGCCCAAATGTGCGAACAGTACTCCACACACGGCCGAACCTGAGCTTTATACGTTAAGAGTTGCCTCGGTGTGAAGTACCGATTTCAGATAACCAAGATCCATGTACAAAAATCCAAAAAATGAAATGTAAAATATAAAAAATAATAATAAAAACAATCAATCAAATATTATACAAAGTCAATTTTAAAATACAATTCATTACAGATAAAATAATAATAATAAGTTAAAAGTCAAAATATCAATACATTAGCGTAAATAATAATAATCTTTATCGGAGTTGAATTATCTGTATTTTGGTATGAAAAATGTGGGAAGAATAATCGAAGATTTATAGCAAATAAATTATGGCCATCAGTGAAACAGTGTTTGTGTTGGTAAAACCAGGATTACTAAAATAAGTACTGACAATCCGAATAACATTTTAAACCCATATCATAATTTATACATTTCATTTTTTATTTTTAAAACTCACAATGATCACAATTCTGGGCTCGGGCTTAACAATGTGAGGGGTACAGGCCATAGTCTATCACGCTGGATAAGTGGATTGGTGGATTTCAAACACCTTTGAGAACATTATGGAGAACTCTCCGGTGTGCAGGTTTAGTCACGATATCCTTCACCAAATTACGTTTTAATTAAGTATTTGATAATTTCAGCGTGTAATATTTGGTGGTCTTTATTATTATAACCTACTCAATACTCATGAAGCCTATCCGAGAGATCTTGTAATGTATGAGGAATTTGAGTTAATGCAATATGAAGTGTAAGACTTAATTTAAAGAAATACAATCTTGGCAAAGAACATTACGTGTTTTATTTACAAATAAAATTTTAATCTTGTAGGTTTACCTACATATTTCATATCACAATGTATTTAATACATGGAGTATTTCTACTTATATTTATCACACACTGTTTCGTACATCATTATTGTTTGTGTACATGAGAACTATTAAATATTATGAAATTAATAATGTGTGGCTTTTTCAAAAGTCACAGCAAAGTGTCAAAGTGACAGCTGTCAAAACACAACAGGCACATATTTCACTAGGACAGGACAAAAGAACAATGCCCAACTGCCGTACATCGTTTTATTTCATTTTCAACTTTAGCGTCTTAAAATAAAAAAGAATCTAAAAATCGCCGCTTTAATTTCTGAGCTTAGATATATAAGAATTTTCAGCAGACACACCCCAGAACCAAAGTATTTTGATATTGAATTCTTATAACCATTGAGTCATTGAGTAGGGGAGACTTATGGCTGCCAGTAATTTTTACCATTATTTTATTCTGACTTTTTTTTGATTGACAACCGGAAATGGAAATTTGACATCATTACATTTGTCTACCAACATTTATCACGAAATTCTATCTGTAATATTGGCCAGAAGTCTCCCTATATCTTGCTTGATACAAGCTAGGTATCGAAGTGAGTGCCCGAATGAAAATGGACATTGTTGACATCATTGTTATTATAGTCAATTCATCACTTATTAATAAAATTATTTTACACTGAGTAATACGAGTAAAGGGATTAATTTTAAAATACGTAAAAAAATAATTTAATTGCTTCGGTTTATCTGACGTTTTAAGACGCTAACAAAAATAAAAATAATTTTTGGGCATTGTTCTTTAACTAATATAATGCTAATGACTGATGACATTGGTGTATGGTGGACGATGGTCTTACCATCCCCTTGTGCTAAATGTATAGTATTCATGTTATATGTATCCATGGTCGACACAATGTACTATGTTGTTGGCTTCTCGCAGTCTACCCTCTTTTGTCTTAAACGGCTTTACTTGCCAGAAGTCATCGATGTTGCGTTTTTCTTCTCCCTGAAAATAATCTATCTATAAATATATGTAAAACACAAAAAATGTTTGTATGGATGTCTCTGAAACCATCCAACTGATATGCCTCATAATGGTATCATTTGAAAGGCAATAATCCGAAGGTAGAGTGACCACTAAAACAATGCATTAGGCACATTCAGTCCATTGATAAAGTCGATTTTCCACTTTTCCCATACAACAATTTGAAGATAATAATAATTATGTAAAAATGCGTGAAGCGCTCATGATCTTAAGTGATCGGCAAAGTTAAGCAACAGCGGGCGCAGTCGGTAGTTGGATGAGTGACCGCTAGTGGCTAAAAATTCTTGAGCGTTTCCGTGCTTCGGAGGGCACGTAGAGCCGTCGGTCCCGGTTGTTATCATAAGATAACAGTCGTTAAGCCATGTCGGAGGCCCTCGGGCGGTTTGAAAATTTCCGACACTCGGGTTGGCCACTAACCCCTCCACCAATCCGCACTGGAGCAGCGTGGTGGAGTATGCTGTAGGCCTCCTCAAGAGGAGAGACCTGTGCCCAGTAGTGGGCCATTAATGGGTTGAAGCCATGTAAAAATGGCGTATAAACAGAATGTCAACACTGATCTGTCACTGTCATCAGAAAAAAATAAGATAAAAATACAGTACGTCTGGTGTAAATGCGGCCCTGATACTAAATGTAGGAGCAGTCCTATTGCTATTCGTCAATGAGGTGAAGAAAAGTTTTTCAGGACGGATAGAGTTAATATTAGTAAACATTCGATTGTAATATGAATGAATTCTACTTTAAAAAATATATAATTATATTTCTTGGTACATTAATATTAGGAATATGGCTTGATTCAGTTTTTTTTATGGAAATAGCCATCAAACGAGCTGACGATCCACCTGATGGTAAGCTATCGTTGCCCATGGACATCAGCAACATCAAAGGCATCATTGATGCGTTGCCGACTTAATTAATAATTGCGACTTAATGATTACTGATTAACTTATTTATTTATTTATTTACATGTTTATGTCACCTCTTAAAAAGAAGAAACAAAGGGCAAACTTAATGCCTAATGGCATTGTCCACCAGTCAACCCTGGGTGGATGTGGAAATAGCTGATGGCAGGTGCTAACATGAGATATAGATATACTACATAACAAGAATACATACAAATACACGGACATACATAAATACCTATAATAACATAAATATATAATAAATAATATATAAATATATAATATATAAATATTTAGGGAATACATATATAAGTATAGGGAATTTTTGCACAGTATGCTGAAGAAAAAAGTAACAATAAAAAAAAATAAAAATAAATAGAAGTGACATTAATCAGAAACTGAATGTAACAGATGTTCACGCAAGCGATGCTTAAAGGAGAACCTGCTAGGAGCATGTCTCAACTCGGCGGGCAAGGAGTTCCAGAGTAGTGTTGCCTGCACTGTGAATGAATAATGGAAGAAGCCGCTAGTATGCGGGGGAATATCAAGACTAAGATTAGTACACGACCGAAGCGTTCTATCATGAGTGTCGGAGCGATACTGGAAATTATCCTTAAGATACTGAGGAGAATTAGGATCATTTAAGATGGAAAACAATAATACTAGGCGTGCCTTTTAAGTTCTGTCGTTTCCATATTTCCCGGCAATTTTGAATTTGGAAATGTTCTATATTCGAAAGTGTTTAAATTTTGAATCTCAAAACAGTTGAAAGTATTAGGATTAATGCTATTGTTTAGTCACAGCGTCGATTGGAATCTGTCAGGATACGTACGAAAATGAATCTTTCTAAGGAAAATGTTCGTGCAATAATTTTCTACAACTTTAGAAGAGGCCTGACACGGCTTCAATGTTTTGAAGAGCTAACATCTGTATTCAGTGATGAAGCCCCATGTCTGCGGATTGTCGAACGCTGGTATTTAGAATTCCAGCGTGGACATACTAGTGTTAGTGACAAATCTCGCAAAGGACGCCCAAAATCCGCCTTCACTGAAAATAACATCATTGCTGTGAGAACTAATTCTCGAAGATCGTCATGTGATATATCTAGAGATAGAGGATCTATTAGGCATCTCAGGGACAACCATTCAGAAGATCTTGCATGAAGCGGTTGGTATCAGAAAGCTAGTTTGCCGTTGGATACCGTATCTGCTTTCCGACGATCACAAAGCGGCCCGCGTCAGATGGTGTAAGAAAACTCTGCAAAGGTTCAACCGAGGAGAATCAAATCACGTCTACGGCATCATTAGTAGTGACGAATCTTGGATCTATGCCTACGATCCTGATTCCAAACAACAATCTACAATCTGGGTCTTTCAAGACAAGCCAAAGTGGACTAAAGTTGTTCGTTCTCGAAGCACTTCAAAGAAGATGGTGGCCACGCTCGTTGGAAAAACTGACCATGTTGCGACTATTGCACTTGAAGATCGTAGAAGGGTTAACGCAGAGTGGTATACCACAGTTTGTTTACTACAAGTCATCGCCGAACTTCGAAAATCTAACTCAAAGCGACGCATCATCTTGCACCACGACAACGCAAGCTCACACAGCGCTCGTCAAACGATTGAGTATTTGAAGCAGGAAAAAGTAGAAATTCTTGACCATCCTCCTTACAGTACTGACCTAAGCCCTAACGATTTCTTTACAATTCCTAAAATTAAGGAAAATCTTCGTGGTCAAAGGTTCCAGTCCGGTGAAGAAGCAGTCGACGCTTTCAAGTCAGCCATTTTGAATACCCTCACTTTAGAGTGGAATAAATTTTATAATAACTGCTTTGAGCGAATGGAAAAGTGTATTAAACTACGTGGTGAATACTTTGAAAAACAATAAAAAGTACTATAAGGTTCTAGTTGTGTTTTTTTCTTCAAACGACAAAACTTAAAAGGCATGCCTCGTAGGAGGATTCTAGAAGTACGCCTCTGTCGAATGGTGAGCCATTTAAGTTGTTGGCGAATACGGGAGATGTGATCATATTTTTTAAGGCCGAAGATAAAACGGATACAGCTATTGAGGAGGCGCTCTAGTTTGTTCAGAAGTTCTTCGGTCAGGTCTGGGTAGCAGACATCACCATAGTCAATTATGGGCAATACAAGGGTGTTGATTAACATCAATTTAGTTTTAGTAGGTAGAAAATTTTTGAGACGATAAAGGGAGCGCAACGAAGCATTAACTTTACGGCATGTTTCGAAGATCTGAACATTCCATCTCAAAGAGCTGTCAATGTGAAGCCCAACATTTATTACTTACTTATTTGCTTACTATTACCGCCTCGAACATGCTGAAGACTAAACAATCATTTGAGCTAGCCGTTTATTTACCCTAAAATAGCGTATAGTGTACAAAGGTACTAGGAATGTACTTCTCTTTAATTTTTTTTCTGTCTGTCTCTGTCTTTTGTATCACAAAATAAACACACAATGACTTCATGTCCCTAGGCTGTATCTTGTACCTGTGTGAATTCATCTCGGGAAACTTGATAAGATGAACCTTAATGCTATATAAATGACTACTTATTAACTTACCTCCGGCTCCATATTGACAGCATCTTCAGGCGCCAAAACGATAAAAGGCGTAGATTCGAAGCTGAATGCAAGGCCGAAATACGAATACTTTTTTACTTCGCCCATAAAAGTGTTCCACGAATAAACTTTATCAGAATCACTACCCATGTCATTTATTTGAGTGGATAATACTTTGTAGTAATACTTTAGTAAGTCGTCATAATATTTCTCTCTTAGGTCTTGGGTGGTACACGCGTAAATGACGAAAACCACATCTAAAACGGGGCTCGCGCATCTAGCTAGTTGGAAGTCGATTATTTTCGCATCAATAGGACTCTGCCCTTCGTATTTGTAAAGGAAGTTATTCGTCCAAGAATCTCCGTGACTGATCACACCGTTTGTTTTGTCTTTAGTCGCTTCTATCAACTTCTTGTATCGCTCGGGTACTGCGAATTCTTTAACTTTGTCCACGTATTTGGTACCAGGGTATTCTTTCTCCACCGCGTCGATTGCTATACCGCAAATCCGAGCCCAAAATCTTTCATACCAGTCCCAATTACCATCATGGTAGTGCCTTTCCTTTAGATTGCTGGCAACTTCCTCAAATTTACCCGGTTCTTGATCCCTCATAGCGAAAGATAGCGCATGTAATTGGGCCAAAACCTTGAAAGTTACTTTACAATGACTTAAATCAATTCCCTCTTGTCTGACAGCGCTTCCATAGTTTTGTAACGACGCATCTTCGAGCGCGATGACATCATTTATGCCATCGTGATACGCTAAGAAGAGCTTTGTATATTTGTTGAAGGGGTCTTTTACGTTCTTCTTGGCTTGGAACTCGAGCAATGCTGGTAAGCATTTCTGATAGAAGTTAATCTCATTGAGGAAGAAGTCATGACTGCGGAAAGTGAGACGACGAGCGGTATTTTTGGGGATAGATTTAAGAACGACTTGCACATGTTTCGCTTGACCATCATTTGTTTCACCGTATATTCTTATTCGTATTACTTCGCTCATGTAGGAATCACCTTTTCCCGTTTCGCTGACATACTGTAATTGTAATTATACTAATTGTTACTAAAATTTGTCTCACAAAATCCATTTACCATTTATCTATCCCCTCAGTCTAAAAATGTAATACAGATATTTTATTACCTCCCAATTAGTAAACTGAAGTGTTTCTCCAAACCAGTCGCTAAGTGCATTACTAAGGTTTTCATTTGTCAGTAACGGGGATACGCCAGCCAAAGTGCCATAGTCTTCATATGACATGATCTGAAACAATAGGACTTATTAATTGATAATTGCCGCTTACTTCATAGGCTATATTAAAAAGGGCTAAACCTTAGAATCTAATTTAAAGAATCATTGATTCTGCTTTTATATTTTTGTTTAAAAAACTGCAGTTTTCACGTTTTATTTCAATCAGTTCACAAATAAAAAAGTTTATGTCAATTTTAAGAATGCTATACGTACATTTATTCAAATGTGGGCTTACCGAATACCAAATGGTTTACCGAAGTAAAGTAAGGACATTTGAGTGAATATCAAAAAAATTGTACATCACACAAAAGAAACACAATGTAATATTAACATTTCTGTAACACAAAGGAATATGTGTCACACAAAAGAATATAAAGATGCGTTTAACATTTAGAATAGTTTGGGATGGTAGGTATTTTAGAAAATAAACTGGTAGGTAAACAGAAACAATTAAACAGTCAGGTTGTATTTGAAAATTACTTTAATTTTATTTTTATACGTTTTACTAAAAAAAATTCTCTTTTTTGCTGCAACAGTTTCTCTGGATTTTCTTGATTCAACTTTTGACGATATCGACGCTGTCTCTCTGCTCCAGACAAAGGCATTTGTACCATTATCTGAAAGCACAAATTGTAACTATTGTTCTACCACGTTAATACATCTGTAGAGGTGTAGGTGTAAGTGTAGAGTAGAATTATGCAGAGTGTGACATAGGTGGTGGATCAACGGTGGCCCAGGGGTTGGGGACATCAATACCTACCAATTTGATCCCCATGTATGTTCAGCAATATTCAGTGGTTCAGCTGATATTTGGGAATTAGTGATTTTTTTGAAAAAATCAGATTCGTTGAGAAAAGTTGAAAATACAGCCTAGAATCGGATTTCTTCAAAATAAATAGCCAATGTGCATGCACCCTATATTTTTGCGTGACGTCACCAATGTCACACAATGGAAGCAAAATAAAACCTTATCAAAACAAGAAACCACACGCAACAAACAAAGTTAAAAGATTTTTACAAATCTTGTCTATTGCACGATTTACTTATTACAAATAGTATCATAACATAATATGTCTGTAATTAAATCATCAAACTTACCTGAAATTTTGCGTCACACAAGTTTAAACTGTATAAAGTGACAAAACGGTAAACATAAGTCTCGACAGCAATACATCAAAAGGAAGATGGCTGACGTTTTGAAAGTTAATGTTGATAGTAAATCGAATGTTGCGGGATGTAAAAAAATACGATGCGTTCAGAAAGCGTTTAAATAGAACAGATAATTTAGTCACACAAGGATCGTCACACAAAGTAACGAAATATGGAGACATCATTATTACTTCAGTTTTCTCATTTATTACAACATTTATAAAGAAATAATAAGGTTTTTCATACAGAGTAATCGTTTTCCAAATAGACTGTATTAAAAAGATCTGTGTTAGTTCAATTATTAAAAAAGTATTAATTGTTTCTTTTGAAATTGGCGCGTGGCGACATTCTTTTTTTGTATGACAAAGAAAATACTCCTTATCATTAGATTTGGTTTTTACTGTATTTCTTTAGTCTTAATTCAATTAATCTGGTATTTTTATACCAAAGCATGAATATTGTACCGCCTTAAGTCATAAAATACGGCTTATTTATTCACTACAGGATTTTATATCCATGTTAGTTAGGAGGACACAGAGCTTTTTTCTTATGTACAATTTTTTTGATATTCACTCATTTACAAGTTACATATGAAATCCTTTCATTCATATTAACATATTGACTGAGGATATCTCGGCAAACTTCGTACCGCCTAACAATCAGTGAATGTACTTACTTTGTTACTTTTAACTTTAATCAGAGACCATTAAATTCCCTTTCCTTCTACCTCCCCCTCCCCCTCTTCTAATATAATCTAATCTATAATATAAGATTAATAAACAGCAATGAACTAATATATACTAACGTTAAACAGTCGCATTTATATATTATGTTGTATTTATAAATTAACAATCTCGGCACTGCCCGTGCCGTGTGCAAGAGCCGTAGCTCTTGGGGTTTCACAGAAAACCAGCGCTGCAGGCCTTCTATTATAAAACCTGCAGCACAAGCTGAGTGTAGTCCCTTTTTACAGTATAGCTCTGCAGCGCAGGCAATTAGATGTAGCAATAATCTTCGAAATATACCTGCCGGCTGTACAATTGTGTAATTTATGTAAGAAACATATTATGTACCTACCACTGTGTATTAAGCCCTATGCCTGCACTGCAGCGTATTTTAGTGTAAAATAAAGTCTTTCTTTCTTTCTTTCTAATTGGAAATTAACCCATTAACTATGATAGCACTGATAACTGATATGATAACTGATAGCAAACAATGATAACGTATGTAACTGTTATCTAATAGATCTTAGATAACAAGTTTAGTAAATCATGAAGAGCTACTGCAGATATGAGTTCTATTTGTGTGTAGATTAGATGTAAAATATTTATTTTACCATCGTAACTTTTGATTGGTATTGTTTAGATAATATTATTTATCAATGTTGAGAGCGGTCTCCATGGCTGCTATTGGTGTTGACTTCAGGGCTCCTGTCGTCATACGACATGCTAGGCCTTGAATGCTGTTTAGTTGTTTGATACATGTTGCCTGGGTGGTTTTCCTCTGCCAAGTTACGCAGCCATAGGTAATAATGGGTCTCGCTATCACCCATTTCACCTGCATTGGTTTTAGTCCCCATCTGGAGCTTGCGAGACGGCAACATGTTCCTAATGCAATTTTGGCCTTTTTTGTCACCTGTGAAAGGTGCTGGTTCCAAGTAAGTCTTTGGTCTAACGTTACTCCAAGATACTTGACTTCTGTGGAGAACTGTAGGTTGGTACCAAACAGAGATGGGTTCCATAGTTCTCCAAGGCTGTGTCTTTTGGTGAATGGTACTAAGACCGTTTTGTTGGAATTTACACTTAACCCGGTGTTCTCACACCAGCGTTCCACTTTGTGAAGAGCTGCTTGCATGAGGCTTGACAATGTGTCCAGGCAGGTACCACAGATGGTAATAACCAGATCATCTGCATAGCCTTGTGTGTCCAAAGATGCGTCGTGAGTGAGTCCACAACAATTGTTGTTTTGATAATATGGATGAAAAATTTTATTTTATTTATTTACAATTCAATTTTTATTTTATTTTATTTACAAAAGAATTAATATGTTAACTTTAGATAGTTAACAAGTGCTATTATTAGACTAGCTGTTGCCCACAGCTTTGCACATGGAAATTATGGTTATCATATTTATCCCCTATTTCAGCCCCTTGGGGGTTCAATTTTGAAAAATCCTTCCTTAGTGGATGCTTAAGTCATAAGAGGAATATGTGTGCGAAATTTTAAGTTTCTAGCCCTAAGCCTAGCCTAGCCTAAATCTAGTTTTGGCCTGTGCGTTGACACATCAATCACTTTTTCTTTTTATATACATAGATAAATTCAACAGTTCCTTATTAGAGGGTGACTAAAGTTTTACTGGGACAGTAATAACTAATATTTATTACTTTTTTACTGTCCTAGTTATAACAATTAGGTATTGCTATTGTTATAAGTAGTTATTTGATAAAATTTAATTATTGTATTATATTGAATAAATCAATCAATAATAATTATGATATGCAAGAATTTGTGAATACTAACAAAAGACACTGTAAGTATGAAATATATTGTTAATATTACTTACTATTATTATCCAGGTGCTTATTTTTCATAGTTTAAAGCATGTTTTCAGGGTTCGATGAACTTAATAAGCACCTAAAATCAATGCTAATTTGGATATATTTTTTTAATTATTTGAATGTGTTCATTAAACACAAAATTGCTTTACACACTGTTGAATTTATTTATGAGACAAGTCTGAATTTCTGAATTGTGGACTAAATTAAAGTAAATTCTAATTATATCTGCCTGTTTTGATTATTTACAAGTCTTCAATAGTTAAAAAACAATTTGAATAAAAAAGTTCTTAACTTACTTGTGACAAGATTTTCTTATCAGCGATTACCGTAGCAAATAAATTAGATATTCAGACTTCAGAGGCTTACAAAATATAAAACTGCTTTAGCTCACAAAATTACTGACAATATATAAATAAAACTACTCTCTTATTTTGTTGAAACTGATCTGAATTTGATTGAAAATGTTTTATTTACAAAATCAAATTTCAATCAGTGCGGCAATTTCATGACACAACAAACTATTATAATACAAAATTAAAAATACAGTCACCACACCCATTTATATAGTACTCATATGACTACACCACAAGTTTGCGTATCATATCATACGTCAAAAGTTACACGTTGTCATAGGCACAGTGTTGCCAACTCGGTATCAGGTTTTCGGGCTAAACACAGTTTTAAAAAGGGCTAGATTCGTCCAATACATTGAAAATAGGGGCTATTGCTTAATTAACAGAGGTGAGGGCGAAAAAAAAGGTCGCCAGACGCTCTACAAGTATGACAATGGTAATTTTTTCGATACTTTCACTACCTAAATTATTTTTTTCGATCGATTGCATCAAAAAGTTCGTGGATAACCTGAATTTATCCCTTTTTTTTCAAGATGGCGGAAATTGATTTTGGGGCTAGAAATTGGGCTAGGTGCTAAAAAAATATTTGAGGGGCTGAAAGATACCGATGCATTTCTTTTAAATTCTTTTCACTGCCGCCAAATCGGTAGCCAATAGCATAGCTGACTTTCCTTTACGTTAGCGAGCCCGTTATGTCACGTAAAACTCGCACTAAGCCCGTGAGCTTACGTGGGCGTGGTACGTTGTCGGCCAAAGAAAGAAGACGGAACATTTTAAATGTTGTAGAATCCATACTTCGACGGACCACTTTGACAAATAGAGTGTTGCTATCTATTGCAGAAGATTAATGGTGAGGGGTAAGTGTCGACACTTGATTTACCGAGAATTTGAGCGTTGAAAAAACATTTTGTTTAGACGTGCAATGGAAAACTTTTAATTAAGTTGTTTAAATAGTGTACTAACTTCTATTAATGTGTTTGCATTTCTTATATAATTAAAATACCGGTATATCTCCTGTTTAATGATTCGATACCAGCTAAAATAATAAAGATAATTGTATTTAATTGAAATAAAATTCAGTCACATTTTACTAAGAAAAATGCATTATGATACAGTTAATTTGATTTTCAAAATATCAATAAGAACAATTTCATAATGTCGACAAGAACAGCAATGCTTAATACTATGTCCTAGCAACATTTGTGGATTTGAGTTGTCAAAGTGGTTCGTCGAATTATGGTTTCGATTTTAAGTACCTTCGTAATAAAAAGTATGCACAAATAAAGTTTTATTTATTAGTACCTAATGTGGAAGGAACTTTACTCCCTTTAAAATTAAAACAGTGAAAGGATGTCATCTTACCTATCATTGAAATATAGTGTAATATAACACTTCAATGGATCTTATAAATACCTATAACCATTTTATATCGAATGCTGCCCATCACTGAAGCGAGACATCAAGTTTCAAGTCAAGTTTCAGATTATAGGACCTACGAGTATACCGTCTGTAATGCTACAGATTTAATCCAAATAGGAAGCAAGATAAGCACGTTCTATCGAGCTCGAATTGCAAGCGACTTAGCGAGTTCCATCGAGATTAGAGAATCAGTAGGTGCCGTAGGCATTAGACGTTATTTGGTCGCAGGATTTCGTATTATGAAATATATTTATTTTTGACGTGAAACTTTTTTAGAATCGTTGTGATTTCAAACCGGATGCAACGGAAAAAACGACAGGTAAGAGACACAAATACAAAAATGTGTAGGATGAAGCCAGGAAAGAATGAGACAGAAATATACATACTATAAGCATGCATATAATATAAGTGCTAATTTCGTCGTTGAATCTAACTTCTCCGTAGCTCAATGGTCAGGACGTAGATACACAATACCTGATGCGCAGGTTAGCGTTTCTCAGTTTTTCTTTTTTTTTAGTTTTATTTTATACTGTTTTTAAATACTTTCAAATGCTCTTTTAAATATTTTCAAAGAATTTATCAACAAAAAATAAGAATTTCATTTTCGTTGTCAAGCTTGCTTATTTAATATCTGTCGATCGACCGACCGATTGTTGTTTCTTAGTTAGTCGCTAGATGGCGCGCTACAGTAATTTTGTGTAAGACGGCTGCTAGATGGCACTTAATAATTTACGTGTTGTTGTTTTAGTTTTATTTTTATACTGTTTTTAAATACTTTCAAATGCTCTTTTAAATATTTTCAAAGAATTTATCAACAAAAAATAAGAATTTCATTTTCGTTGTCAAGCTTGCTTATTTAATATCTGTCGATCGAGCGACCGATTGTTGTTTCTTAGTTAGTCGCTAGATGGCGCGCTACAGCAATTTTGTGTACGACGATTTTTATACTGTTTTTAAATACTTTCAAATGCTCTTTTAAATATTTTCAAAGAATTTATCAACAAAAAATAAGAAATTCATTTTCGTTGTCAAGCTTGCTTATTTAATATCTGTCGATCGACCGACCGATTGTTGTTTCTTAGTTAGTCGCTAGATGGCGCGCTACAGTAATTTTGTGTAAGACGGCTGCTAGATGGCACTTAATAATTTACGTGTTGTTGTCGAGGGGTTTTTATATGTTGTTTAGTTTCACTTCTATCGTGTGTGAATCGCACACACACCTTTTTTTATTAGGTATATTTTTAACGTGAATGTGGGCACTCCGAGGCGCGAATGACCGTCTGTTTCTCATAGGAGGTAATCTATGGTTTCTCAGCATGGTTCACCATAGGCTATGAGGTTGAATGTTGACGGGAGGTAAGGGTTAGGTACTACAATGATGACCAGTTACCAGCGGATGACCCGTCTGGTTGATGGCTGTTAAAAAAGTTTCCCACACTGACCGTACGCCCGTTTTTACCATTAAAGTATAAAATCAAAGATTTGTTACTGAACTATTAACCGTCATGGAGTTCCCTCCTTTCTCTGCAAGCTGAGTATCTCAGGTCATGCTTCGCTGAGTAGGTATCTCAGGTCATGCTTCAAATTCAAATTCAAATCAGTTTATTTGCACGAATATATAATGGGTACAAAGGTATTAAAAAATTTATTATGTTCGCCACATTCCGCCTTATAAGGCATGCAAACTTATACATAAAATAATATAAAAAATATGTCTTATCTACTGATCCACTACTTACATCAATCTCTTAACTATGTCATGTCACAATATTAAAATGCATTGGATTAAGTTCAGTTTAGATTTACATTATAAATTATAGAAAATATTGAAAGGAAACTGCAATAGTAATGAAACATGAATACGTTTAATGCCAATCTTACGCTAATCATATAATTGAACCACAGTTAATAACTCGACACAATATGTGTAGCACAAAAGATGCACGAAATCAGTATGAATTTATCTATTCTATTTAATCTTATAATTATTATACTTAGTCTATTATTTTTCCTGGGAAGACGTCTGTAGGTACTCCACGGAGGTTGTCGGAGGAAGAAGCGAGCGTGCCGGTATCACCTCGCACGAGAAGACAAGCTCGGCGTTCTGACATTTTACATCTCATGACGTTGTCTTTTCTTCAGCTGGTCGGCGCTTGTGGCGCCATCTCTTGTTGTAAATACGAAAACAGTATCTAATGCACTGTTAAATTAACGACGATAACAATATTATGTATCATGTCAAGTGAATTGAGAAATTACATTATAATCATGTTACATTAAATTATATTAAAAGGCCCAGTGCTGCGATTGTTTAAGTTCTAATAACACTTTAACTGAATAGAACAAGTGAGTCATTAACCATTCCTTTAGCTTGGACTTGAGTAGTTTCTCTGGCAGGTCTCGTATATTACGAGGTATAGCGTTAAATATTTTTATGCACATTCCTACACAGTTCTTTTTATACAAGGTCGTATTTGGTACCTTTCCATACACTAATCTGTCTGAATTTCTAGTATTCCTCACAAAAAAATCCCTGGCTTTTGTAAATTGTGACGGATTTTTTATTACATACATTACAATTTCTAAGATGTAAATACAGGGAAGTGGAAGTATGTATTCCTAGTTGCGTGAACAAAGGCTTGCATGACTCAAATGGCGGTTTTCCACAAATGGCTCTTATACATTTTTTTTGTGCAATAAATACTCTATTTATGTCACTTGCGATTCCCCATACTACGAGTCCGTATCTTAAAACTGATCCTATATAACCATGGTAAGCAGACATGACTGTATTAATTGATGCTGTTTTTCTTAAATTTCGTAATACATAAATAAATCTGTTAATTTTATTGCATATTTTATCTATGTATGGACTCCATGCACATCTATTGTCAATAATAAGACCTAAAAATTTTGTTTGTTCCACTTCATTAATCGCGTTGTTTTTATAGTGTAGTGATAGTTTGCCCTTATTAGCATTATTACTATTAGAAAATGTCATAAAATTAGTTTTATTTAGATTTGCGTTCAAATTATTATCGTGAAGCCATTGTATAATTTTGTCAATCGTATTATTAATATCCGTTTCGTTATATTTATTCATTATAATTGATATGTCGTCAGCAAATAATATACATTTATCTGAAATAATGTCAGGGAGATCATTGATATATAATAAGAATAAAAGTGGACCAAGTATGCTACCCTGAGGGACGCCAAATTTATTTATACGAAAATCCGATCTACTTGTGCTTAATTCTGCATTATTATTTATGTAATGTATGTCAACACATTGGGTGCGGTTTTTCAAATAATTCTGAATCCAGTTGAGTGCTGGACCTCTTATGCCATAATTTTCTAGTTTGCAGAGAAGCAAATTATGTGATACAAAATCAAATGCCTTACTCATGTCAAAATATACTACAATTGGAGTGCGTCTATTATGTATATGAGTAAGTACAGTGCTTATTAAATCAAAACAAGCATTAGTAGTAGACTTTTGCCTTTGGAACCCGTATTGTACCTTTTTTAGAATTGCAAATTTTTCTATATATTCCGTTAATCTGACATACATTGCCTTTTCAAATACTTTTGATAAGACAGGTAGAAGAGTAACTGGGCGATAGTTGCAAATGTCCTCTTTACTACCTTTTTTGTGCAGTGGCTTTACGATAGCCAGTTTAAGTGGTGTTGGAAACCATCCGTTTTCAAATGAAAAGTTGATGAAGAAATTGAAGAACTGGAGTACCGGGGCTAGTTCACCTTTTACAGATTTCAATATTTTTGTTGTTACTTCATCTATACCCTCTGCCTTACTAGTTACTATTGTTTAAGGCTGAGATGATATTCTTAATACCGTTATTCTTGAATGGTCTTAGGAAAATGCTATTAGGTTCTACATGACGATTAGTGTTTTTATCATGAATCTTACACGTTTCTGTTAAATTTATATAATAATTATTAAAAGTGTTCGCAATGTCAATTGGTTTATCAATAATCTTACCATCTAAATTAATTTTTTAATACTTCCTGACGTCTTATCATTACCATCGGTATCGGTTTTGATCACCGATTGATTTTTCGATTGAGTAATAAATTTATGGTTCATGATCTTTTTCGAGGTATAAATGCGGTTTTTTAGTAGTTTGTTATATCTTGTGTATTGTCGCTTATTATATTCGTTTTTATCTTTAAAGTATTTATATTGCAAGTTCCTTTTAGTTCTACAGCTACGCTTTAATCCTCTAGTTACCCACCTAGCACGATGAATGTTATTTATTTTTATTTTACGTACGGGAAAGCATAATTTATGTAAAAGTAGAAACATTTCATAGAAATTTTGAAATGCCTTATCGATATCATTCATTTTATAAACATCTGAGAGTGTCAAACTAGCAAGATATTTACGGAATTTCTGAATATTTTCTTCGCAATAGTCCCGTCTGTAAACATAATGGAATTTGCACATTGTCTTAGGATTATTAACAGGGATATATAGGGCTTGAGCTGAATTATGATCAGAAAGTCCAAAGTGATGAAGTTCACCGACTGCGTTTGTAATATCTATTATATATATAAAAGAGAAGATTGTGTTTTGGTATTTCATTTTGCAGCCAACACTGCACATTACAGACGCATAGTGTTTATATGTCGCAATAGTTACAAGGCTCCCATCGTGCACTAGGGTGGTTGCAAGTTGATACCTATTAGGGTGTAGAAGATACGGGGTTGAAATGTGTTGAAGCGCCTACTTTTTCGTGGGAGCAATGTTTTTTAGAGCTGCGCGTTGCTGGTAGATGACCAGGAAGCTACGCAAGCAAAATTATGATTTGTTATCTGTCGACCGTCGCTTGAATGCATTCATTCTCTTTGTACTTTTCTTAGAAAAATTAATTGTGTGCTCACGAAAAAGTTTTAATTATTCGCTGCAGCAACCAGTTATTCCTCTAAAGAATTAACAGTATGTGATTTCTAGACATATGTGATTATCATTAATATAAAAAGATTTGAATTGTTTTATAAAATTTTAGAATGATCTAGATTGTATGCCAATTTTCTGATCAATATAAAATGTTTTAGAAATTCCTCCAGTAATCTAGAAAGCTCCAAAATTACGGAATGGAACTTATTATGCATCTTCGTCATTTTTGAAGTTAAAAACATGAAAATTTATATATTAGGTTCAGATTAGAAACAAAATTTGGAAGTATTACGTTTTTATTGGATAATCATCCCCTAAAGGGTTAATTATGGCGTCGTAAGTTAGTATGGAAACTTCGTCAGTTTTGAAGTTAAAAGGGTGAAAGTAATTTATAGCCTACACAAAAAAAAGAAACGTGTACCTACTTATGCACGCGCGTGAGAAATAAACTTCTTTGGCATCATTAAATAAATATTTAACACAAGCTGTCTTGGCGAACTTCATATCGCCTAAATGTACTTTGTTGGTACTTTTAACTTATAGTTTTAGGTTTAGGTTTTTTAGGGGAGCGGAGCGGAGTGGAAGGGGAGAGGGAGGGGAGGGGTAGCGTGAGGGGAAAGGGGAGGGGAGCGGAGTAGAGGGGAGGGGAGCGGAGTGGAGGGGGAGGGGAGCGGAGGGGAGGGGAAGGGTGAAGGGGAGGAGAGGGCAGGGGAGGGTGTGGAGGGGGAGGGCTAACGGAGTGGGGAGAGGGGAGGGGAGGGCTAACGGAGGGGAGGGGAGGTGAGTGGAGGGGGAGGGGAAGGGGAGGGCTAATGTAGGGTAGGGGTAGGGGAGGAGAGGGGAAGGGGAGAAGGAGGGAGAGGGACAGAAAGCGGGAGAAGGACAGGAAGCGGGAGAGGGACCGGGAGCGGGAGAGGGGAGGGCACTTTAATAACGTGTTAGAGCACCAAAAAATTTTTTTTTATTATTGTTTGGCTGTCTATCTGTTTCTCTGTCCGGGCATCACATGAAAACCTTTAAACTGATTTTGACGGAAATTAGTTAAGTTGTTCCTTATACTTTGAATTGAAATGGCGTAAACTACGCCTTTTTGTAAACTATCCCTTTTTGTATTCTATTAATCAAAACACATGCCCACTTTACCCTAAACGAGTGCTCGCCTTAGGAGGGGCAAAGCGGGTAATCGTAAAGGTTTCGTAATTTGCTTATAAGTATTATATTATTCAATTTTGATAAAGCAAACTATATATACTACATAAAAATAAGTAATATATGTTTATATAATAGTTTAGTTATAAACCACTTTTTTAACTTTCTCTTAAGGTGCCCGCTTTGGGCACTCTTCCCCTACTCATCAAATAATTTTATAAGTAACCTTTACGACTAGACATGAGTTAGTACCTAGATAATATAGGTACATGTGGATAAAAACATTCTGATCAGAAAAAAATTCTTAACTCAAGTAAACCAAACGTGTATCTTCCACCTATTTAATTGGTAAATGTTATTTTAAGCTCAAGCCAAGGTTACAAGACCGGTTTAATGGACGCTACTGGCAGAGTCACTAAAAAACTAGACAAATTTTATAATCCCAATAAATAGCAAAGCATAAAGTAACATAAATATAATACTTATAGGCACTTGGCCACAATATAGAATGTAATAGAGCCGTTATTGAGTAATTTAGTGTAGGTGTCAGGAAACTTTAATCCATGAATACGTATAATTATAGGTAGGTACATCCTTATAGTATGAGCAATAATTAGAAGAACAAGAATTATGTGCTTAGATATAATATGCAATTGTATAACAATATAAGGGTAATAATAAGGGTATTATAATATACATGCCAAATTATTGAGAAAATCAAATATTCTTGCATTTGTTAATTCAAAAATTATGTTATAAATTAGCAAAAAATATTAAAATATATGCGCTGCATATCTTCCATGACATTTTGAGTGTTCGATCCTTGACCTTACGTTGACATTTTGGCGTAGGTGTAATCATCACATAACTGGCTAATTTCATAATTTTTTTATGAATGTGGACTACATTTCTTGACCATAATTTGCTCATAAACCATATATGTATTACTATAAATGCGAAATGGCTCACACAATCTCGTACCCTGGAGTAACTAGGCATGTTAAGTGAATTTATATTCAAACTATACTCACATCCAAAAGTAAGGCAGTTAAAGCAGGTTATTTTACATCAACAATATTCAAACGAATATGTACATGAGCTATCCTATTAAAAGCTGGGTGAAAGAGATCCAACCACCCCTGGTAGGATGCGCCATGATTAGGGCTGCCATCCGTTTGGGTATTCTCGGATTTCTATTAGTTTATGGGGAATCCGGATGTGTATAAAAAAATACTTATATTTGTTTATTTAACGTGTAATTGATTCAAGGCCCTAAAACATCACGTTTATTTTTAAAGGTTTAAAATAGAATGGGATCGTCCCCTTTAGGTGCTTTATACGTGTATCCTGGATGTGATCGTGGCGCGGGTTTTTTATATTTCTTTTAATTGTAGTTTCACGCTTAGCATTTGGTAGGAATTTTTTCCGATAATCTATTAAATCTATAACACTATTAATTTGTTTACTTATGAGAATCTTTTCGCGTTCCAGTAAAGTATAACTGGTATGGTTCCCGTTACAATTGAGGAATGTGCAATCAGAAATATTTTGCGCTATCAAGTGTAACATTCTATTTAGCTTACCCTCGTTGAGGTACTTATTGTGACACACACTAAGTAGTATAACATGGCACATTTTACGTAAAGATTTTAGGGCCGCCGCGGTTTCGATCGATATCGACATGTTGTTATCGTGCTCCCCTAAACAAAGCACTAGTTTATCATCCTTACATAAGTTATATAGTTCACATGTTTTTATTATTTCCTCTGTGTTGGCATAGGGTTTTATAAAGGACTCTATGTTATATACTTCATATGGACTATTTCTTCGAAGTTCTATGATGTATTTTGATAGTCTGGTACATTGTTTCCCCCCTAGTATAACTATTTTCTTATTGCTAGGATACCTGAGTTGAGTTTGAATGTTGTCATTTAAGCTATGTTTATTTTCCTCATTCATGTCTCTCTCCTTGGTCTGTTTTTCAATTTCTACTGGAGTCTGTAATTCATGTTCATTTAAATTCAGCATAGGTTCTGCGTTGGAGGTGTCCATTTTTTTCCCTTGTGTGTCGACTTTCGATTGATTCAAATCGAGTAGGCGGAAGCTTTCCGATAATTTCCTTCTACGCAAACGACGTTTTCGAGAAGTAGAGGATTTGGCTGTAGATAATGGGTTACACAGAAGTCCTTTTACTGTTCTAAATTCCTGTTTAAGTTTGTCTATTTGTTTTTTCAAGTTTTGTTTTTCCACAATAACGTTTTCCAATTCATTTTGAGTACTCTCTAATAGTGATTTTAGCTCCAATATTTCTAATTTAAGACTTTCCAGTTGCTTTGGGCTGATGAATGTGGATAGGTCTAAACTTCTTGATATTATATCTGATCTGGTACTTGTAGGCGAGATGTCATTAAAACCTAGGTTTTCGTAGGAAATAGACCTATGTAGGCCTTTATTCCGATGTCTAGTGATGTTATCCGAACTATCCATTTCTGGCTGTCACTTACGTTTCTTAACCTTTTGTTGGTATTAGTAGCGCCCTCTATGGTCGGTTCTACAAATCAATTGGAGAATAACCAGATAATTGTAATTCATCCGAAGCAAACTCCATCGTAATTCTGTTAAAGATAAATGCTTGCTATGAACAATTTTACAACAAATTTTATTTTAGAAAAAAGTCGCCGTTGCTGGGTAGCGAACTCAAGTCGCTCGTGACTACGCTTTAGTCTATGCTGCTACAAAATAGACCATTAAGGCGAACACCTTATGTGGTGCATTTATGATATCGTTTAAGCGATTTGATGTTAGTTAATAGAAATGATCGTTAGCGATGAGTCATCCTGAGTTTGAATATCGTAACTTCTTGTAATATTTGCACTTCAACTTTGCACTTATGTTTAACACACTTTTAGCACTAATTAATAATTATCTTCAATATAGTTTTTATTTATGGTCTAGTCATGTATTATTGGTTTTCTAGTATTTATTTAACAGTATTTATTGTAAGGAACAGCACTTAAATGTTTATATTATATTTGTTTTGGGTATGATTCAAATTTTAGATTATAAGCTTTTGTTCGAGTAAATAACACTCTCACTTAATATTTAAGTTATTACACACAGGTTTTTATAAAATTTTCACTTGATTTTACACATTTGATATTATTTGCACATTTTTGTATACGGAGCATAAACAAATGGATGTTTACAGGCTAGTGGCACCACCTCATTCCTTCTTCCTTCCTTCCTGCCTTATAAAAAAATGTATTGTCATCAGAACTAAAGCAATATAAATAACCAATTAATTCATTATTAAATCCAAGTATTAAAATTCAATGTATTAAATTCAATATAAATATTATTAACATAGTATTAAGTAATTCTTAATAATTCTATGGGCTTAAATTGCCCGAAATAAATTCTTTTTATGTATGTTGTTCATTTTATTATTCAGTTAAAATTTTCTTGCACATAATTTTCCCCCATTTTAAATTAATATAAAAAACCATAAGTAACTATACCTTTTATAATATTAAATAAAAAAATATTATAAAAAGGGTTATATCAAAACCGTTTTAATACCCCTGGTGGGATTTGAACCCACAATCTCTGGCTTTTCGAACCGGGCCTTTCCACCTTAGGCCACAGGGATTGGTATCTGTAGTTGCGAATATTTCGTATCAATGTTACCAAAGAACACTAAATCACAATAGTGACTTATTTATTACTTAAAATAAAATACTAAACTTTACTACAGTTTCCACACTTAATCCGTAAAAAGCACCTCTTATTACTTAAGTAAGGCAAACATTGTTAACTTATATTGGTTTTCATGTGATAATCTTAAATTAAAATTAAATAAAAACCCCGACAGTTTGATTTACATTAAACAAAGCTAAAAACACTCGATTAAATCACCTTTGATACAAAAAAATCAAAATTAGTTCATCTGTTTGGGAGCTACGATGCCACAGACAGACATACAGATACACAGATGCGTCCAATTTGTAATACCCCTATTTTTTCCTTGGGGCTTAAAAACTCTACTCCTGAGGATAAGATAAAGTAGGTCTAATTTAGTATGCAAGATTTGACCCACACATACAGGGTAAATGAAACTTTTTAAAAATACCTTTTAAATTCGGCCTTTTACCCTAAAACTAATCTTTTTTATTTAGACCTTTTGAATTAAAACCACCTTATCACCTAGGTTCAGATAATCAGTTGTTTATGTAGTCTTTGTAAAGTATTCCGCGACATTCGGCTAGTTCATGCCGTATCATAAATCTCTTCAGTCCCGGCAAATGTCTTGAATAATCCTTGTTGCGCAAGTTTTGAATCAAATCGGATAATAATATTTTGTGCCTTTCAATTCGGAAACTCGAAAAATATCATGACATTATTAGTTATGATTCTATGTATAATATTTTCAGCATTGCCTTATTTTGGGCCATTGTTAATTACTAAAATTGGGATTGACTGTTAATTGATTTTATTTAGAGATAATCCCTGAGGCGCATTGGTTACCATGCCGGGTTGCCGCGCCAAGGCTCCTGGGTTCGATTCCCAGCGAGGTAGAAATTTGAATGATGGGTTTGAATTTCAGTTTTTGGTCTGGAATCTGGATGTGTGTGTTCTTGTCTTCGTGTGTTTCCATGGTACCCACGATACAGGAAATCCTAATGTGGGGCTATAAATGTGTAGCGTTAAAGTAAATGTTAATATTATGTAATATTAAAACTAGCAGACTTATAAAAAATCGATATCCACGCGTGCAAAGTCATGGGCATCATCTAATATCTAATATGGTTCTTAAATATAAATTAATTAATAAAAAATTACATTTTCACAAACCACTCTACCGCGGGCGAAGCCACGTGCAAAAGCTAGTTTTCTGTAAACACTTCTAAGCTAAGAGCGTCTAGATTTATCGAGTCCTAAGCTGTAGCTTACTTAGCAAATAGCTTTATAATTATGGTCCAAGTGTAACAAATTTTCCAACCGCTGAATGTAATGTTCGTAGAGTGAAACGGAAATCAGAACCAGGAAATTCACCTCCCAATTATAATCCGTTTCATTTGATCGATAGAATTAGTTGAGGGAGCTTTACGAACGTATTTTCCACGTGTGGGTATACGGAAAATATATAAGCGACTGTATTTACAAATGTTTAAGGTTGAGTATACCTTGGTGGTCTATTTTGGACACTCTTTACGTGCGTCTCAACTCAACAAATTCTCCCGTGTTCCATTTTCACCTGTGAATAGGGTTACCAGATAGAAATGTATAAGTCCGGACAAGTCCTGATTTCTACAAGTCCTGCGTTGACTTTTGGAACAATGTTGTAATCTCTATCAACTGTCTTAATGTAAGTCCATCATCTTATAAATCTTTTAGTGTCATAGCTGTGACAAATATGTTGATTGATGTATATGTATAATTATGTGTTATGAATAAATGATGCTTGATTAAATTTTTTGAAGTGAAAACTTCTTTAGACACGTTGGGCATTTTTGAGATGGGATAAAACTAATCAGTACGTGACACTATAATTTTAATTGACACCTACCTGTGGCGCTATCTCTGAGAGAAGTATAGAACTATCGTTACTTAATATACAGCTCGTATAAATAATATATCAAAATTGTCGTTTACATAATCCTTTATGAGGCGTTGGCAGCCATTCACTAAAAATGCAATGAATAAAAAAACACTCCGTTTAAAAATATTTTCTGAAGATTCAAAAAATAACACGTAATTGTTCAAGTTTTCACTTCTGTCGGCATTCCCGGAGTTCCTTTTTTCTATTTTTAGTTTGGATATCAATTTTTTAATACGGAATTTTTGTATAATTAACCGACAAACGGGCAGTCACTGTACTTTTTAGTACTAACTCTTGTAACTGTACATACTTCATTACAAGTTTTTATAATTAAATTTCAGTCGTTTCCAAAGTGCGGCCATAATCCCGACAAACGCCTAAAAAGCCTGACATGGAAGGACAATCCCTGATACCTAGCAAGCCTGGCCATCCTACTCCCAACGACATTCGTTCGTACGATTCGATATATAATTCATTCATCACTCTCAACTGTACGAGTTAAACCCCATCGGAGGATACGTCTATAATGCTCCTAAATTGTAAATGACCATTTCGACTTTGAGTGAACTTCGAATTTCGGCGTTTTAAATTATTAAGGTTACGTTGGCTGCGTGCCTTCAGCCGTGGCCCGTGTGTGTGAATATTTTAGGTGGTTATTTGGAACCATTTAATTTGACGATGACGTGATTTCCTCTGACACCTTTATTTTTTAACGCCGTGAATCAAGAAACGGATTTATAGGTACTCTTGGGTAAAAAACAAGAAGGCAAGCTCGCGTGGCCGTTGATATATGCGTTCTACTTACAGTTTTTATTTCTATTACATTAATTCTGTATTAGAAGAAGATGTATTTAAAATGTTAGAAAAAACTTGTAATGGAAAGCCTTGCTTATGCTTTTTTTTTCATTATGCACACTTGCAATTAACGCAAACTATGAAGCATTATGTTGATAAGCATTATGAAATGTTTCTAAATTTTTACAGATTTATGATACCTACATGTTCTATCATTCTGGTGTTTTTTCATTCTGTCATTCTCGTGTTCCCAAAATTATCTTATATACAATGTAGCTAATAGTTTAGGTGGGCAGCAGAAAAAATCTCAAAGTGGACGGTGAAGAAAAACATTTTCAGAACTTATGGAATGATGATGATGATGGAATAGTGCATTTGAAATTAGTAATAGTGGTCGAGTTATCAACTTAAAAAAAAAGGTTTTAAATAATCATGAAGCTTAGCCCGTGTTTAGTATTATAAAAACTTAAATTAACTTTAATTATAAAATTGTTTAGTAACTTTAACAGTAGGAAAGATTATAAATATCTATCAAAATACGTCCTATTGATACAACTGTAATAAGTAGGCATGAACATGGCAATTTCATTGAAGCATTATTTCATATCAAAGTACCTACTTAATTGTTTGAGTCATAATTAGTTTTCATGTGAAAACCCGCTAAATAAAGCGCTTCACGCTTGATTGTGAAGCGCTGGTTAGAAGCGGTTGTATCGAAGTGAATATCGTGGTTGCGGTGCTAAACCAAATTTACCGGCTTTAAGTGGATAAAACTGGGCTTTAGGCTGTGCCAGAAGGCGTGATAATGTCAGGGAAAATAATTATGTAAGTGTAATTTCGTGTATAAGTTATAGCTTGTGCGGATGAGTTACAATTATTGGCGTACTGTTGTCGTTTATGGCATCATTAAAACTGTATAGCAAATTATGTTAATTATTATAATAATCAAACGAGGGATTAAAAATACCGGTACGGTTACCCCACACATCGCTACAACTAGGGTTCGAACGATACTTTCGATACTGAGTAGGTATCGATACTTTTGTTCGCGATACTCGATACTGAGTACTCGATACTCTTACCTGGTAATTACTAGCAAATACTCATATGAAACGTCGGTATTATTTATTTATTTTTTATTTATTTATTTCTGGATAACCAACAAGACACACATTAAGTATACAAAATACAGGAGACAAATATTTTAAGAATTAAATGTTGCCTTAATTATAGGTTACCACGGCATGCATCGTGGACGAAGAAAATATACAAATATATATATATATATATTTTTTGTTTCCCCTCACGGGAGGGAGGCAGTGAATGCATTTGCGCATACACAGCACACCCGGTCTGTGCTGGTTATGTGTGGCTCAATCCCGAGTGGATAATACACACTAAACACTGCCTGAAATGGCTTTAGTCATACGACCTTTAAGCCTTCATCGGAAGCGACCCCGCTTGGAGAGGCGGGGCGCTAGCGGCGCTCCCTAGGGAGCGTCCGCTGGGTGACTACACTGAGTGTTGTCGAAGGAAGGTTACTTGCGCCATCATTAGGATGTGCGCTATCTGAGATCGAATCGTCTGTGTCCTTGGCGGCCAGGAGGCGTTCCAAGTCAGACGAGAGCTTATTGGGCGGGTCCGTGAGGACATTGCGCGGCCTTCGAATTTGATGGCCGGTGAGGGAGGGGGCGGTGTAATCCGCTGATTCCCTAATCATGGAGTTGGAGTGTGTTTCTGAGGATTTGAAGAATCTCTCAGAGAAGTTTTTCATGACTTGTTGTAATGTGGGGAGCTCTAAGTCTCGGTGCAGATCGGCGTTCCGAACGCACCAGTGTGCATCGGTCGCCTTTCGACAAAACTGAAACAAAACTACTTGGAGTTTGTCAATAATGTTGGGAGCCGCATGGGCGAAAACAGGGGCGGCATAAAGTAAAACCGGTCGAATGCAAACCTTGAAGAGCGTTCGCTTGTTTCTGAGGGACATTTTACTTTTCCTTCCCAACATAACGTTGAGTCGGCTCATGTAATAACGGGCAATATTTTTTATTTTTTAGCTCTCATCTGACTGTGATTGTCGCGAGTACTCGATACTCGATACTGAGTAGTATCGATACTTCAGGACTGATACTTTTTTGGTATCGATACCTTACCCGTGGATACCACACGAGTACTCGGTATCGATACCAGAGGCCGATACTTCGAACCCTAGCTACAACATGTCTTTGTACTTGTGTTGTGGTCTACCTGTATGCTTAATTTCATGAAAATCGGTTCAGTAGATTTTGCGCGAAAGAGTTACAAACGTCCATACATCCTGACAAACTTTCACATTTATAATATTAGTAGAAAGTAGGACTATTATAAAAGTACAATATAAAATTCCAGAATATAGAATTCACAGACAATTCCAGAGAGTCATAACAAGCATAATAACAGCTATGTTATTGGAATGGAAAACTTTACAGACTGTTATTTCATATTACTGCGTAGAACGATGCAAGTTTGGCAAAAGGGTAAGAAAATCTAGCTATTTGCATAGAGATGAAACCTAACGCGGCTGCCTGGCAGGTTTTAAGTGGGTATAAAAATTTTAATGTTATTCCCGGGGAGATTTTTAATAGAATAGCTTTAAGCGTTTATTTAGAGTTTAGAGCTTGGATCCCGGATGCGGTCCGAAAAATAGACAAAAGGTTAGAGTTATGTGAGTTGTTGATGTAGTTTTTGATGTAGTTGAGATGAATAAGCAGAGATTTATGTGCAGAAAAAAATTTTACAATGAAATGCATTATGCAGATGGTTTCTTGTTTTTTTTTTTTTTTTAAAATTTATGTCACCTCTTAAAAAGAAGAAACAAAGGGCAAACTTAATGCCTAATGTTTCTTGATACAATAGTGATTTATGCATCTTTACGATATTTCTCGAACGTAATATCAAGAAAGGAATTTAGAAGCTTAGTTCAATGAATTGTTCAACATGAATATTCACTCTAAAGATA
Organism: Thymelicus lineola; assembly: GCA_963932265.1. Lineage (NCBI taxonomy): Eukaryota > Metazoa > Arthropoda > Insecta > Lepidoptera > Hesperiidae > Thymelicus > Thymelicus lineola. The sequence goes on from OZ010704.1 coordinate 9,888,777, forward strand.
TTACTAGTAATATAATACCAATTCTCTTGAGTCAGTCGCTAAACGACTCATCGCAATTCAAAAACGCCGAGATTTCCTCAAAGTTTAATTTTCAAAAATACCCAAAACTATGTCAATTTAGTAAGTATAAAAAACTATACATATAAATAAAATTGAAGTGTTTGTCTGTGATGTGATTATGTTTTCCCAAGCTCTTTACTAGAAACTAAAACACAAACTATTGTATTTTTATTTTTCTTTGTCTGTCCTTCTTTCTGTTTGTCTTTCTGTTGTCCTAATTTCTGGATCAGCTGGGTTGATTTAATTATTATAATTAATAGGACTTTCATTCGGAGACAGAGGAGGTTATAGACCACCATATAAGTTAGTTTTTATCAATCTCCACGGCATTGGCATTTACGCAGGAAGATCTCCTACGCTACTGAAGTCACGGGCACATCTAAGTCTTAAATAATTCTTCAGCAAATATTCCATGTAACATGACATCGCTTGTAAAACATTCCAATATCATCACTTATAGTTTCATCGCCAATTAAACTGCACAGCTCGGTGCCAACACGATCGTGGAACAATTATCGCGATCCAATTCCACTCTCGCGTGTCTTTTTGTACGATTTCAACACTTCATAACATGCAGTTATTACGGCGTTTACCTAATTCCATAACTACCCATTCTAATTCAAAACTAACAACAGGTTCGTGGCAATGTTTTGCTCGTGTTTTACGGGATTATAAGTATCTACCCTACCTGCCTATGTGTACGAGTCTCGTACATTGTGCATAGCGCAGCGTCCTAGTTCCAAGCACGTAGTGGCCTAGCTGGGCGCGCTGTGCCCGTGAACACGTACATACGTGACTTAGGAATCATCTGACACCAATAAAAACCATATCAGTGCAACACAAATCAGTGCAATAAAAATCTACGGTAAGCTCGGTCACGCGTTTTACTCCCGAACCCCCGCTGGCACACTCACCATGGCCACGCTGCTCCTGCACTCGTCATCATCCTGATTGTACGAGTTACGCCGTACATTCATTTTGGTCTTTCGAGCCTTCGAGAACCATTCACTATGAATGTATGCTAAAGATCATGAAAATACTGTTTAGTAATTTTTGTGTCGCAGAATAAAAAATATCCTTATTTGTTATTAAAAGAAAACAAAATATAGGCGGAGAGGTTTTTTACGTAGGTAATAGCCGACGAGCGAAATGATGAATACCCAAATGATGGTAATCCTTGCCGATGGACATTATTTTAGTAATGATGATACCAACAATACCGATGCTGTGCCTGTCGTTTAAAAAATAAAGAAATTTGTTCTCTCATAATAAAGCTAAGGCGAAAAACCATTTGAATAAGTAATAGAAGACTTTTAAGGTCCGTAGAACAGAACCATTCATTAATACTTCCGATAATCCAAATGGAGATTGGATAAAACTGTAGCTAACTAAGGGGATCCAATAATTACTTGTTAAAATCATCTTGTAAAAGCTTGGTACGAAAGAATAATCGCGAGAGAATCGAACTAATCTATTGGAAACGTCCTCTGTAGGTTATCCACCGGAATAGTGATGTTGTGTGTCTGTCGATATTTTTACATTCCTCTATATAAGATACTAGCTGTGCCTCGCGGTTTCACCCGCGTTAATTTATTGAAAAAACTAACTACTAAAATATATGATGTTATATAGATATTCCTTCCTCGATAAATGGACTATCTAACACAAAGTAATAGTTAAAAAAAAAACTAAAAAAAAAACGCTTATAGAAAATCCAACTAAAATAGAAAATAAATTTGAATTAAGAATCGTGTAATTGTAATAAAAGCGTGGGGTGCTTTTTAAAATACTATCAAAATGATAATCCGTCTACGTCAATGAGTAGAACCATGCATCCCACGCTTTTATTATAATTATACGATTTTTAATTCAAATTTATTTTCTGTTTTAGTTGGATTCTCTATAAAAGCGTGTTTTTTTAATTTTTTTAACTATTATTTATTTTTTCATTTTTTAGTTTGATTTTTTGAAATGAAATTCAGGTTTTTTTTCTTTCTTTGTTTTTTCTTTCAATATTGAATTGTCATCGGTCTTCGATAAGTCTACGAAGTTTGAAAGAATTTTTTTAATGAAAATTAGGTTTTTTTTCTTTCTTTTTTCTTTAAATATTGAATTGTCATAGGTTCTCCATAAGTCTACGAAGTTTAAAACAAATCTGACCGTTTGAAGTGGGCCAAAAAAGCCCAAAGAAGTCGGTTACAAGTTACAAACAAACATACAGGTGAAGCTAATATAAAGCGTGGCCGAATTTTTAAAAATTTAAAAAAGGTCAAAATCTCTAAATTGGTGACACTTTCACTCAGTTAAATTTTCGACATGGTAGGTCAACCCTCAAGATATCTGCTATTTACGGTTGATCCACTACTTACGGGACATCCTGTATAATATGCATAAATAACACATGAAATTAATGAAATAAACACAACACAGTATCATGCATTTGACACACACATGCATAATAAACATACAAATGTGAAGTAACCATTTGGCACGGTTGAATTTTGACCACAGACCGGGTTTCTGAATGAATTATCGATGTCGACAACACAAACCAACCAACACACAGCCCCAAATCAAAGAGAATAGGTTCGGCGACAAAGCCGAAGTACCCAATTCGACTCGTTTTATTCTGCCCAGTTTAGTTTAAAAAGTACTTTTCAAAGCAATCTACGTAAAATGCTTGATAGACCTTTAGGGCACTCCGTCCATTAATTTTTAATACCACTTGATATAGTTGATAAAATCTAAGAAAATTACGTTTTTTTATTTATTTAAATCGAAGTACGAGTGTTCTTTGATAACGATTTATTTTATGTTTTGTTCTATACCATTCAGAAGTTTTATCGGATAGTCTTAAAAGAATTTGCGTAATAGATATTTGGAGCAAAATAATTTATGATTTAAGATACACCTACAATCCTATAAGTACCTATTTAATGAACCGTTTCTAACAAAGTAATTAAATTTCAACTGGCCTTACTGGATTCAGAAGACGCCCTGACTGTGGAGGCGCATTTCAGAGTGTTAAATCTTTATGAAGCGTTGCATTACATTTTACAGCGACGATTCTGTGCCTTGAAATGAGGGTGACCGCACCGAGTGACGTAAAATTATGCAAATGACTATTTTACTTGCGAAGTTGCCTTGCAGTCGAGTCTGAGATGAAATCTTCTCCAAATTGGGGCAACGCGGGAACGCTCAGACTTTTCATGTTTATTTCGTTATGCTTTTGAAGAACATTCCGAGACAACTTTTATGATGTTTAAAATAGTTGCTGTTTATCCATTGTTATATTTTCTTGTAAGTATTCCTGATAAGCGTTGTTATTACTGAGAGTAGAAATTATGAGAGTAGGAATTAATAAGCTGTAATAAATGGATGGAAGTAATAAGCTGTAATTAGGTGAGCAGTAATAATATAACCCTTCGACGTTAACATGTTTCATGTAACATAACATCAAATGCCTCCAATGCAGATTGGTGAAGGGATTAGTGGCCAACCCAAGTGTGGGAAGTTTTTATGCCTCCGATATAGCGTAACGACTATTATCTTCAGATACCAACTGGGACCGATGGCTTTACGTGCCCTCCGAAGCACAGAAACGCTCAAGAAATATTCGTCACACCATCCAACTATCGTCCGCGCCTGCTGTTGATTAAATTTTGTCGATTACTTTGGAAAGACACAACGCCGGGCTATGAGTGCTTCAGTATGTAGTTTGTAATCAAGCAAAGTAACTAAGTAATTTTATTATCTTAGTGCTATGCTCGTGTTTTCTTCCACAATGAATAGGGCTAGGTCTGTCCTTCCAAGCGTCGTTGAGGTCAGGGTTCTTATGATTTTACTGATGATTGATTTTTTTAAATCTTTAGCGAAACCTAACGTATCGAGTGTAAATAATATCAGTTCCACCTTAAAGCATATAAACACAATTTTTAAAAAATCACATCAATACCCTTCTACTAACATATACCTAACTAGGTAAGCCCTGAGCAAATAATAAGGGTATATCCTATCAATATTAATTAACTTAAAGAGATTAAATTGTATATATAGTTACATGTCTTTGAATTAACAGATCCTTAAGATGTTCCTAAATCTCATTCTCCCTTCCTCACTATTGTAATTGGATTAAAGTAACTATCTATCTATTGTGGTTGTGTTATATTAAATTCCTAGTGGGTATAGTTTCTCGGGTACATATTGTAAAGACATGTCAAATTTTAATAAACTCTTAAAAACCAGATAGGGCAGTCTTTTTTCGGCTACCCGACAGTGCACTGGGTTTTTTCAAGTTTATTGCATTAAAGTTGTAAATAAAATAAAATATGACTCAAGATGTATACAATTTTAATGGTCAGGTTTCCAAGGGACAACTTAACATATTGTTCAATGATTAGGCAGGAACCTTATTTCGTACACTCAATGGAAAAAAGGCATAAGATGAAAATTGAAATTTTACAGGAGAGCAAAAAACTGTTGAAACAGTAAGTAGTCAAAGGAATTAACATTATGATTTCTTGCACAAAACCGTCAAGATTAATGATAACAATTTGAAAAATTGAGAATATGCAGCTTTTGTCCCTCTTTCCAATCATATTAATAACTAAAATTCAACGTAAGACGACTTATGCTTCTTTTCCACCGAGGGTGCGATTTGTCGACGATCACCTCAAAGTGTCAATTGTTATCTTGCTTTTGTGACTCTTGTGAGTCTTGCTGCTTCCTCCTTCTGTCTTGTTATCTCCTCCAACTTTATTTTCTTTTTGTCCCTTAGCCGAAATTTCAGGAAAATGTCTCTTATGGTTGGTATACGCCATAGTTTTCTTTATATCCAGTATTTTTATTTCTTCACCGTAAGCCGCTACCCGATAAGTTATGTCTCCAGTGAACATGATGTCAACGTAGAAGTCAACTTGGAGGTACTGAGAGGCATAGCAGATGACCTTGGGACTGGTGCAGATTCGACGAAGGTTGATCACGGGTTGTCCCGGTTTTGGATCATATTTTTTGTGCAGATTGTCCACTCTGAAGACTACGCAGGAATACTCCATTTTAGACAATATTGTGAACTGGAACAGGAATATTTTGTTAATATTGAGGATGAAGGTAATGTTTGCATGTCATTTTTGGGAAATTAGCTGCTAAACTTTTGCAGATACCCTCACTGCTCGTTCCCACATACACTTCAAAGAGCACTTTTAGACAAATCGTGATTTATATGAAGAGAGCATGAGAGTTGACGGTTACGACAATTCCCATTTGTAACGATTCGTGAATGTAAAGTATGTAAAATATATATATGGTCAAAACACGCAAAAGCTACTGAACGAATTTCCATCAAATTTAGTAGTAGACCATGATCCGGATTGAGATATAGGATAGTTATTATCCCGAAAAACTCAGCAAAGCCAAGTAGGTAAAGAGCTAGTTGAAAACAATGATATTATAAGTAAAAAAGAGGTAGATATGTCACTAGCACACCGAAGATGAAGATCGTACCAGTCAATTGACCTCGTCTCCTCGTAGTCGCTCTGTCATTACAAGACGATAGGCAGTTTTGTTTTTGTCAGAAGTGCTTGAGATTTGACATATAACGTTAATATGCCTTCGTGTATTATTGTAGTGTGATTGATGTAGTGAAAACAAAAGATAAACACACGTTTATGTATATATTAATGTGTATATATTTATGTATATATTAACACACACATACATACACACATTGATTTGTAAGGGCATGACGTATCTATATTTTTTAAATATCATTGGTGGAAAATAATAACGATTCATTCAATTATGTGATTGACACTTTGACTTACATTATACCTGACACGCCGCATCTCGATCTTCGGTTGCAGCGAGACAGTTGTGGTGTCTGTATATAATTCTGCTTTTATCTCTTCGGGGTCACACACCCCATATCTCTGAAGGCTGGAGGTTGCTGGAACATGCACATAGGTGCAACGTTATACATATCACTTTGTAACCTAGTTGGAAGTGACCCTGCCTGCGAAGCGAGGTGCCCTGGGTTCGATTCCCGGCCGGGGCAGATATTTATTTGACAGGATATTATTGTGATGTGTTATATGTTTCGTCCATGCCACCCTCGACACAGGTCAAAACCTACTGCTAACCGTCTTAGATAACCGTAGAGAAGGCGGGATATTAGTTTTGAGCGTACCAATATTTTGATTGAAACGAAATCAGCTTCCTAAAGGGAAGTTTACCTTCTAATAATTAAGTCAGCCAACAGGTTACAGCCGGGTTCATAATAACAAAATTTAAACTGTCTAACTTGGTAGCGAATATTAATTAGTTGTTAACCTCGTGCTAGTGTGTAGCGTGTACCGATATCAAACTTGCAGATATGATGTGACGAGCAGGTTAAGGGTGCTCGCACATTTTGACGTAGAAACATTGCCATAGTAAGGCTTCCCGCCCACGTCCGATAATCGGTGACCGATTTTTTGCAGGAGAAAAATAGAACGTACTGATAGCAATGGTGCAACGCACACGTCCTACAAAAAGTCGGTCAGAAATAAAATCGGTGCATTCAGACAGATATCGGTGAAAAATGGAACGTTCGGAAATGTATGCGTTTTCACCGACTCACTGACAGTCGGCCACAAAATCGGTCATAAGAATTGGAGGAAAAATCGGCCCGATTATCGGTCCTACAAAAAGTCTGACGTGGGCGGGAAGCCTTATTCTGACGTGACACAAACTTGCGTGATCTTCAGAACACGTCCTTAAGATTTTACTACAACATCTGATAATACATATACAGGATTATTGGTTATTGATCACGATCCCATGAAGGTGTAGTAAGATACGTCATGCACTACATAAAATCCCAATGAAGTTTCATCTAAAAGTCAGCCGTTTCAGAGATATGTTCGTTTTTAATGATTTCTCAAAAAGTAGGGGATAGGCCGCTTCAAAATAAATTCCAGCCCAGAACCATATTTTTTTATTGTCTTAAGTTTTATGACATCCTAACAAATAATTCTGAACTATGAAATCAAATTAATGTAATACTGATTTTGAGATAGGCCTCAAAAACCCTGCAAAGTTTAATAATTTTCGTAATATACTTCGACAAAAAAGCAAGTTTTCATAAAAAAGTCCTTGTGACTACACCTTCAGATTATTAGGAAAATAACCTTTTGTTTTTATAAATAACGATACATCCTCATAGCCTCACACTAGGATTCCCTGTGTAATGGGTGCCATGGACAATTCACGAAGACAAGAACTATTAGACCGAAAACAGATATTCAAACTCATCATTCCCGCTTCGCTGGGAATTGAATCCAGGACCCTTGGCACGACGATTCACCATTGCAACCATTGCGGCACATGGGTCAACTTACTCCGTCGCATAACGAGATGATTGTCAGCAATCCTCGTGACTGTCGGTCTGCCGATACGCGCGATGCTATGAGAAGTCCAGAGGTAGGTCATGGTGTAGTCTATGAACCTGGCTGGGGCGCGGCAGCCAGGGCCGGCCACGCCAAACCCTATCTAGTAACAGATTCATCATCACAGTCTGTAGTCAGTAGGTAGTCGTTCTCAATATTCTATTTATTCATTCTCTTTAAATCGTCAAACAGTCATAGTAAGGGTGGGTTGGTTTTAACGTACATTTTAACCGCAGCTAACTTTAGCTATTGCCAACCGAATGTCAAAACGAATGTCAAAATATGTGAGCCAATAGGGAAGGGAGTCATAATTGTAATGGCAGCCCTATTGGCTCGCGCATTTTGACATTCGGTCGGTAATAGCTAAAGTTAAAAGTCAACTGCGGTTAAATGTATGAGCAAACTAGTCTAAAGAGTCCTCTCGACAACTTATTTAGATAATAAATCTGTTAATAACTATTGACAACGCAAAACTATTCCAAAAATTTCAAAGCTATTTGGATTAACTTTTTTTAAATTTATTTATTAATAGCAAAATTAAATACAGTTTTTGCAGTGAATACCTATGCAACCTACATGAGGTTTGTCTTGAATACACAGTACACTTGTGACAACTTATAATTTGTTATGAATTTCGTTACAATGTATTAACCTTTACCAAAACATTTATGTTTGGTATAGATAGTGTTTGACATAGATAAGATACTATAAAGTCTAACGTACCAAGCTCCATGTATTATTCTGTCGAAGCATCAGCACTGCCCCATTTTTCCAAATACACTCTTTACCGTGGAGAGTCCTGGCACACACCGTGTGGGTTGGCCACATGCTAGCTACGTCAAGCTGTAATGGAATTACGTTTTTTACGTGATAAGGATAGCCAAACACCACCAACCCGCATTTGACTAGCGTGGTGGAGTATGGCGCGAATTCCTGACACCTTAATTTATGAGAGGTCTTTGTCCTTTGGGACATTAACAGGCTGATTATGAAGGATATACGAGCTTCCAGTGACACTTTGCCACCCATGGACATCTGTGATAAACCTCGAATAGAACTAGAGAAAGGACTGTAGTCGATAAGTAGTTCCTTTAGTATTCGGTAATATCGAAAAAATGCCAGTTAGTTATAATTCGCGAGTGTTATTAACTGAAACATGTAGTCAAAAGGCTTGAAGAGGCTGAACTACATGACTGCCTACTGACTGCAGTCTTATCATGATCGAAGCATAAAATAAATGATAAAATGTAGTGAGCTTCGAAAATGTATGTGTAACATACATTAAAGAGTAAGTACCAATTTTATTGTTGTTATTAGATTGCAGATAGGACTGAGTTTCTGATTGACTAGTACTAGAAGTAAATACACTGAAATAATGGTACCAGTTGAAGTGGGTGCTAAAGATGGAACGATATTATTCTTCCTCAATCTTCTGTTGTAAAAAAATTGGTATTGGTAATTCGAATTCTTAATCTTAATATTCGTTCGTTCGGTCTAAGCCCACCTTAACTTTAAACGTAAATTCAAACCATAAAGTCAAAAAGTCTCTACTTCACAGAGACATTATTCAGTAATAGAGAATTAAGTACTTTTGCGTATTAAATCCTTGCATAAAATATAAGCCTGTTATCAGTAGCTTTGTTAACGTTCCAGCTCATCCTATTTAATATAATGGGGTAATTACTCCACTTTTCCTGTAGTAAGATTTACATTTTTGCAGGCTGACGGGGCTCATCTTGTGAATCTCCAGTTTTGAATCGCTGCAGTCTGGAAAATATAAAAGTTAATGTTAGGAGATGTCATTATAAGGTTTGTATCCTTCATCTCCCTTTTGGTTTCGAGTTTACCAAGAACTTTATATACCTATACAAGCTATTTATATAGCAATACTAGCTGGACGGCAAGCTTCAAAGAGTATACTGAAGACTCAGGTCTTCATCATCAGGTCAATCTTGTATGACAGCGATAGACACATTGATTCTGATTTCGTTTATTCATTGGATATATAAAACACGAAAACTATAAATTAATAAATAAACGAATAATAATGTGTAGCATACACACACACACCACCGAACATAACCGGACACACAGGTGGCATGGACAACACAAAAAGACAAGGACATACACACCCAGACCAAGAAAAGAAATTCAAACTCATCATTAAAATTTCAGCCTCGCTGGGAATCGAACCCAGGACATGGCGATCCTGCATGGTAACCATTGCGCCATAAGAGTCGTCAAATTTCGTCGATTTGTAAAAAATTGTCCGCTTTCAATTTACTGAGAGGTGATACTGCGGCTCACGTTGTAAAAACATTAATCCATCACACAAATTGTTTGTAATTGAATGAGGAAACCGCAGATTCAACAACGAACCGACGCGCCGTGTTGTCACATGGTTCAGGATATTTTAAATTTCACGCTGCTATTCTTTCACACAGTGTAAATCACACTAGCTCATGTATACGCTTGCTTATTGTAGAACATTATGGTTAGAAAATATTTATTTCTTAAAAACACTTTACAAGGTACCTACGTGAAAAATAATAAAACATGAGAGGTGTCAAGGGACACCCGGATGGAACGAATTTCCTTTCGATTTAAGTATTGTATTGTTGTACAGCGCCTGTTCAGACTTAAGATATTTAGTTTGATTAGTTGCGGATAGATGGCTTTAGTAAATTAATTCTGAATCACGCTATCAACTTATACTTGTAACATACGTAAGTTCAAGGAAACTATTAATTTTTTTGAATTCGCTCTGGATACTTAATTTCATTTACCTTATATAGTTACGCAGTTTGTACAGCGCCATCTCTGTAAAACGTACTGAATCACTTCAAAAAAAGTGTCGTCATTCGAAAAATCAAAAAGTGTCGTAATTTTCCGTCTAGCCCCCTTTCACAACGCGCGATAAGGAACTTCGTTCCAAAAAGAGACGGTTATTCATCTTTGCTTATATTTTGAAGTTTAGAATGTTGGAGAAGAATATATTAGTCTAGCGTTTACGGAATTTATGAACTCTGTATATTGTTTTAAGATCAATTAAGGTGTATCAAAAATTATCACATAAATATGCTGATTTTTAGAGAGTTCTAATTGTCAGCTTAGGCTCATTTTTTTATATCTTATAAGTTAATGCTTGACTACAATCCCACCTGATGGTAAGTGGCGATGTAGTCATTGGTGGTAAAGCGCATTAACTTAGTAAAAGCCTATAATATACAGATATTTGTCTATTCATTTGATATTTGTCTATAAATTTTAAGGATACTGCTGCGCCACTCGCTGATCTACTCGCGACCAACGGGCGCACTGAAAATCAGAGGCGTAGTAGGTGATACCTTCCACTTACTGCGCCATATTCTGAGTGCGACCCTTTTTTGTTGGCGGCTGCAACTTCAATTTCAATCAGTCTAATTTTAATTTATAATATATCCTGTCATAGACCTTAATTCTGTTGCATGCTTGCGACTGAATAAATGTTTCTTTCTTTCTTTTCTTTCATTTTGCTGTTCAAAGTGTTGCAAACATTTGTCGCTAGTACGAAATATAGTTGTGACGTGCAATACCATTAGACAGCGCGATCGCGTAGAACTGTGGTTTGTTCCATGCAGGCGGCGGCGCACATATTGGCCGCAATTCTGGAATTTATAAAAAATAATATTAGATTCATGTTATGGTAAGCTGTGAATTATGGCTATCATTGCACCACTCGCCCAAGATTTAAGGTCCATCTACACCGATTGGACTCACAGAGAACCTTTAAGGTCTGATTTTTCGGGAATGAGCTATCTTCTGAGGTACTTTCGGAGCGCTATGGCATGAGGTTCTTCAAAAAAGGCTGTAAAGAGTTCTCCTTCTGGGTCGGCGTTGCATTGGCGATTCCTCTGATATTGCTCATGTCCATAGGCGACGGTGAACATTTAATAGCAAAAACCAACAAAACAAAATGCTCACTTAGGTGAAACGCACTATATGCTCATCTGTCAGGTATCGAACATTGGTCTCCCAAACGCAGGGTGAAGGAAAACATCGTGAGGAAACCTGCACACCGGAGAATACTGTATAAAGTTCTCAAAGGTGTGTGAAGTCTACCAATCCGTAATTGGCCAGCGTGGTAGACTATAGCCCCTCACATTGTAAGAGGAAACCCCGAGCCCAGCAGTGGGACAATTATGTGTTGTTACTTTTTACTTTACAGGTATCGAAACAAACTGCATCTCTGTGCATCATACTTTGGATCAAGAACTCAGTTTCTAGTTGTATCAACACCAGCGCGCTATATGTTGTTCTGTTGTAGGTGGGATGGTAGGAGTACTCCCGGATTCTTATGCTAGGTCCAGAGCAAGTGTTGCCTAGGACTACTCTCGAACGAGATCTGAAAATTAAGAAAGAAAGAAATATTGACGATCCGCATGGCGCGATGCTAAGGGTCCTGGGTTCGATTCCCAGCGAGGCGAAAATTTTACAAGTTTGAAATTATTTTCTCGGTCTGCGTGTGTGTTCTTGTCTTTATGTGTTGTCCATGGCACCCACGACACAAGGGTTCCTATGTGGGGCTATGAGTGTGAAGCGTTATTTGTTACAACTAACAATGGAATAAAAATATCTTAACATTATATAACTATAATAGTAATATTAAGGAACGATAACCTCGTGGTTTGAGTCGATCCTTTATCGACCAAGCTAAGCAACAGCAGGCGCGGTCGGTATTTGGACAATTGACCGCTAGTGGCAATAATTTCTTGAGCGTTTCCGTGCTTCGGAGGGCACGTACAGTTACCTGGACATTATCGTAAGATGACAGTCGTTAAGTCAAGTCGGAGGCCTTCGAGCGGCTTGAAAACTTCCGACAACTCCTCAAGCAGAGTTACTACCAATGCCATTGAGAAAAGCCCTAAAATATGATAATGAAGAACAGGATAGATTATAATGTACCTACCTGAAGTCAGTTTTAGGCAGTTTGTCGATATCAATAGCGGATCCAATGACAACCTGCTTGTTGATCAAAACTACTGTCGTTATGAAGCGTTTATTACCTATAGAACAAATTCATATTATTTTAAGCTGCCCCAATACAGTCGTCATTAGGTTGTCAAACTATCATACATCTATTGGATATAGCTATATATCTGGCTTATATAAGAACAAAATACAGAGAGAAATCCTAGTGAAGATGTTTGGATGTTTGAATGTTTGTTCCTCAATCACCCCACAACTACTTAACTGATTTGTCTGAAAGGAATGGAGATAGCCTATACCCTGAATTAACACATAGGCTACCTATAGTATAATAAGATTCAACTGTGTGTTTGTCTGTCCGGGTGTCACATGAAAACCCTTGAACGGATTTCAATGAAAATTGGTGAAATTGTTACTAATGTTCCGGGTCATATTTTAGGAAACTTTTTATCCCAGGAAATTAAAAAATTAAAATTAAAAGGTATTTTTAAAACGTCAACCGATTTGCTTCTTTGCAACTAAGGTTAAAACATAATTTCCATATGCGAAGCTGCGGGCAACAGCAACATATAAAATAAAATTCCGTTTCGAAACCACTCTACTGTGAGTAAAAACCTTTACCTTTTTCGGACAAACTGAATCCTAATATTACTTTAAGTGTCACTCTCAATGTCTATAAAATCAGGGTCTACTGGAAATTTCACTTACGTATGGGATAGTATAAGGTGCCGAGCCAAGGGTACGTGTGGATACTTCCTGTGCCCTCATACACCACTTTTATAGGAGAATTGTCGATCCCACATGTTTGTTTTAATGGCGATTTCCTTTTATCTATAAGTAGCTTGCTTTGGCGTTCGTCTGCAATATATCATTAATCAATAGTTTATTTAAATATCAGTGTAACCACAGTGTAAGTTTGATATAATTATAAGGATCCTATTTCGTGTTTTACTTTAACCACAGACCACAGAAGACATATATAATAGTACTTTAAATTATTACGTTTGTATTAGTCTACTTTGCAACAATCCGCGGCTAACATGTATGATGGTATATACTTAAAGACATGCGCGGCACTTCCCTCCTTCCTATAACGGAAACCTGCACTACAATAATTAAAAGTATATACCAACATACATCCCAGCACCAACACGAGTTTCGCCCCAAAACGGTACATACTCAGGGTAAGTTGACCCTACGATGGTCAGTCAGAAAGTCCGAAGGAAGTAGGAAGGAGGGAGGTGCCGCGCATGTTTTAAAGTATATACCATCATATATGTTAACCGCGGATTGTTGCAAAGTAGACTAATACTAACTTAATAGTAATGGATTTCCGCAAAGTAACGAGTGATACTATTAACTATAGTACTTTTATAACCTAAAAAAGTTATTTTTCCTTGGAAAATTAAAGTAAGGTTCATATCAAATGCTATCATCCTTTTAAGTCATGTCAACTACTATTTTTCATAATACATCAGGTGAATATTTATTAAGATTCTGAATAAATTACTTCATTTATTTTAGTAAATTGTAAATTGTATAAAGATCTTTAAACCTAAACCTAAATTGGATTGCACCATTTTAATTCAACAAAGATGACTGTTTATTAATCTTAACTGTAAAAGCAATCAATTAATCATGATTATACCTGTATTATACCTACCTACACAGTTTAATCAGAATTAATTTTAATATTTAATGTAAATAAATACTCACCTCCACAAGCCATGTTGAATAGAACAATAATTAAAATCCCCGCTCCCATTTTGATGTCAATACAATAACGAATTAAGTGATATATTGAATTCAATTATTATTTCCGACGTGTATTGTCTGGATAAACGAAAACAATTAAATTTAATTTAAACTCATAACGAATGATGTAGTAATAAGCGCTTTGTTAAAAGTTATTATAATTTGTAAATGTTTTGAATATCAAACCGGTTATTTACCGAATGGCGTTGTTATTTCGATTATTGAATTGAAACCGACATTCGATTTTAAAATGGCGTTGTGTACATTGTGGATTATTTATGCTTGTTAACAAATGGTATTTAATCGACACAACGTAAAATAATATTTTACCATTGAAGTATTATTATTAGCGTATAGAACCGACACCGCGAACACCATGTATGTCCCAATGCATTGCCGCCACATGGCTTTAATCTTCAATGGATTCGTTCCATCTTGAAAGGAGAACCGGGGCACAATTTTGAAAATCGAACCTCCTGGATGGGACACACATTTTGTTCGAGATGTCAGTTCATTACATTATACAATACTTCAATGTATTCTACTAATATTATGTGAAATTTTGTTCGTGAGAATGTATTATTGTTATTAGATACATTTATATGTATTATGCATCATTAACTTTTGATTCATAACAATCAAATCTCTGATCCCATTTTCTAATTTTTCCTTCCTTTCAATGAACACTAATTTATTCACTAATAAATATTGATTGATTTATTGTTCAATAAAAGTAATTTAAGGCCACAACACACTACTGTTAATATTTTGTTACTGAAAGAAAACATGGTAAAAAGACATATGTATATATTTTCCCAATGACAGAAATAAAATGCTATCTCGTTATCAACAACATTCAGTTTTGTTTACAGTTAATTTGTAAACATTTTTGTTAAACCGCCAAGAACGACGCAATAATTTAAAAACAACCGGTAACTTTGAATATGATACTTTCTCAAGCCTTGAAAAATATTGGATGCAATCATTGAAGTATTATTACTAGTATAGAACCGACACGGCGAACACGATATATGTGCCAATGCATTGGCGCCACGTGGCTTCAATCTTCAATGGATTCGTTCGATTTTGAAAGGAGAACGGGGGCTCAATTTTGAAAATGGAACCTCCCGGGCGGGACACACATTTTGTTCGAGATGTCTGTTCTATGACATTATACTTCAATGAATGCAATACGTAAATAAGAAAAGTAGAATTAGGTGATGATTGATGCACTAGTCCTTTGCCTCGACATATTGTGTATTACTCGCACCATTAAAGAAACGAATCTAAAATGGTGGCAATTATTATTTCCTCTCACTCGCACGTTATTCCTGTCTTTAGTCACACACGTCGGTACCGCACGCAAAAAATATAATCTGCTTATAGTTACACGTTGTCACAAAGGATTTCAACCAATATTCAATATAATATTGTTTTAATAAAAATAAATACTTAAAAGCAAAATTAAAATTAATTAAAATTAATTAAAATTAATTAAAATAAATGTATATAACTAGGCCCCTGCGGTGCAGTACCTAAGATGCTGGCAGCATTCCCTCGCTGTATGGCGATACTAACACGCTGAGCAAGAAAACTGCCAGCTCTAGGGTCACTCATCTTGTTTTTTAATTTTTTACTTATTTCTTTAAAAAGATAGTGAGCGTCAGGACCCCACGAACCAAGTGTTTCGACACCGAATGCTTTGAATATATATGTTGATCCTAAATTTCTATATTTAATATGTTTTAATTTTTCAGCCGCTTCTGCCGCAGCACCTGCTTTGATTTTGCTACCATGAAGATGGGACGGCGCCAATGTATCTACGCAGGTAGCATCCCACACCAGCGACCGCCCCATACTCCATGGCACAATTGACATACCGTCAGGTCTCTTGCCATCATTTCGAAAAATACCATTCGGCTCTAAAGTTGCCGGTATGTTTATTGTGACAAGAGACCTTCGAATAATGTCATTCAAAGCAGCGTGGCGGGAAAAGCGGCCCGCGCTTTTCTGACAAGAGAGGCCGTGGAGCCCCAAAGCATCAACTTCTGCACCACAGGAGCAAATATGAGGCGTGCAAACCCTGGCACCTAAACGAAGGCCAGCAGATATACGCAGGGTCTCAGGATCTAAAAGAGTGCCAATGGGAGCAGATGGAAGTGCATGTAACCACTGACCCGACTCCCAAGTTGACACAGCTCTTAGCCTGGCCCTGTCAATATCTGTCTTATCATTTAATAAAACATTGAAAGTTTCTTTACAGAGCAAATCATCCCAAGCCTTTTGTAATTTTAAATTTGACGGCGAATTTTGAGAAATCGTCTTCCAAGCATTCATGCCATCCTCCAAGCACGCAACATCATAGGTGTGATCATTATTATGTAAAATATTACCTATGAGTGTTGAAGTGCTATGGACTGATGACAAAAATGCTGGAAGAGCGACACTAGAAATTTTTCGAATACCAAGACCACCATGTCTAACAGGCAATGAAGCTTGAGTCCAGGAGTCTTCTGTTAAATTTAAATTTAGAATTTTCTCTACTTGAATTTTAATGATGTTGTCGATATTATATAAATTATTTAAAAATTTCCAAAATTGAGAACATCTTAAAAAATAAACGAATTTTGGTAAAAAAAGACAATTTTTCAAAATAATATAAGCTTTTTTTTTAATTACATACTCAACCTAATTAGGCTTATATGTTATTTACGAAATTTAAAAAAAATTTCAACTGTTAAAATATTATGTCGCTCTTATTCTGTCTCCATTATTGCATAACAAGATTAACGTTTTTTTAATTGTGTATGAGTATGTGATTTTAAAGTTTGTATGAATATACAGATTTCGATCACGAAGTCATGGGTAACCTTGTCTAATAAAGCGTCAATTTATCTTTATAAGTTCACCGAATCTTTCAAAAGGTTTCAAAACTGAATTCATTGTACACAATACGTCTTTCGTACAATACGGCGTTCGACAAATATCGAAATGAGAAAACAATTTCACTCATGATTACAATATAAAGTGTACACTCGAAAGTTTTCCAACTTTGCCAATGTTTTCTGAAAAGCGCCTTGAGAATCCATTCAATACTATTTCAAATTTAAATCCTCGAAGACAATTTCCGAAAGGAATTTTTGTAACAGCAATATTACGCTTCCCGAGATGTACGGCGGAGGCTTTAAAACTATAGCCGTCCTTTTCTAACTTATACTGAAGTGGTTTAATTCTTGTTTACGATTAATTGTATGAAATAAAAAAACATAATAGGATCACCCCTGTCAGTCCAATGTTTTCAGAGTCTTGGGAATGGAAAATATTCGATTAGGCCTAATAATAAAATAATAAAACATGAGAGGTGTCAAGGGACACCCGGATCGAACGAAGTTCCTTTCGATTTAAGTATTGTTTTGTTGTACAGCGCCATCTCTGTAAAACTCGCTGAATCACTTCAAAAAAAGTGTCGTCATTCATAAAATCAAAAAGTGTCGTAATTTTCCGTCTAGCCCCCTTTCACAACGCGCGATAAGGATCTTCGTTCCAATAAGTTATATTTAAACACAAATAGTAATTTATTCATATTGATTTAATGCTAAAAGAATTTTCTGGCGATCAAACTTTGAGACGTCAAGAGAAATGCAATGACGCCATAGATTTTTTGAAAGAACATTCTTCGGAGTAAACTAGGTTCGTTTATAATATAACGAGTAACCGCCCTCGCTTTGCTTCGGTTTTCTTTATTTTTTACACCTTGGGTTACAATATTGGAGTTTTATTAAGGATCCCTAATTTTTTGAAAATGTAATATAGCCTATGTTACTCGGGGATAGTGTAGCTTCCCAACAGTGTAAGAATTTTTTAAATCGGTTCAGTAGTTTCGGAGCCTATTCAATGCAAACAATCAAATCTTTCCTCTTTATTATTAGTATAGATTAATTATGCACTTTTAGTCTTCAACAAACATCTATCTGCTAAGTACATACGATTTTTATTATAATTGATTTTTGTTCTTTTTTGGCAGTGCGAATGTAAATTATGATCTGTAGTGGTCTCTTCACAAGTTAAATCAAACAATTCTATGGTGTACGGTATATTTATAATAGTAAGTAAAAACAATAAAAACTAATAGCCCCACACTAGGATTCCCTGTATCGTGGGTGCCATGGACAATGCATAAAGACAACAAAATACTTACAGACCGAGCCAACTCGCTGGGAATCGAACCCAAGACCTTTTAATTGGCGGTCCGGTATGGTGGTGGTAAGTCTTCATTTTCATAAAATAAACAAATAAACTGTGTCGCTTCAAGCGCTTCTTGCTAAAAGTAGCGAAGTTAAGCGCTTCTTGCTAGAAGTATGAGTGAGAAATGCAAACAAGTTATGTTCCATCCATCGGCTTAAACATGTCCGCCTCTCACACTGATCTGTGAATTAAGAAGTAAGGTTGTAAATAAATAACGTTACACACCATAGCACTCATAGCCCCATATAATATATTCCCCGAGTTGTGGGTGTCATGGATAATAGGACAAAGACCAGAACAAACACACCCAGATCGAGAACAGAAATTCAAACTCATCATTCAAATTTTTGCTACGCTGGGAACACAGTAACCTTGGCACCATTGCGAAGTACGACCACTTATTTATGGGCTATTTACATAAAAAACGCATAATGTTTACGCATGTAATGTTTACGCGCGACTGCAGCAAAATTTCTTTGACGTTGGTCACACGTATTATCAAAAACAATTCACTAAATTTATAATAAAATCAATATCATGTTACAGTTGGCTAATATTTATTAAGAAAATTATACTTCACAAAAACGAATATAAAGCTATTAAATGACCGTTAGTGATAACGTTATTCGTTACTTCGTGATACTTATTTATTCTATAGACTTGTCAAAGATCCAATATAATATGAATATAATTATGTTTCTGTACTTCAATTTTGTTCTGTTTTCATTTGACGTTCAACAGACTATAGATAATAAGGCCTTATTTTTGTCCGAATAATTCCGTCCCAATACTTCCGTCCGAAAAATAATCTGAGTTACTCTCAAGTCACGTCTAAAGAAGGTTTACTTTAAAAATAACCGTATTTATATTTTCGTATTTATGACAGTTCGGTGTGAGTGGTTCAAGTTTGAAACTTGGTTTGTAGAAAGCAAATTGTGAGCGCGCCATGTTGATGTACTGACTTCGCTAGCTTGTTCCTAAGACATACTTATCTATTATATATGTATGTTATACCTCTAGTGCTTAGATGCACTCTGTACAACCGAACACTACATTGGAATAAAATTAATTTTAATGAGAGTTTTTACTCTATGAGGGCTGGTGAGTAGTCTTGCCTTCTTGCCATTTACCGTATACAGTTGACGACCCATGTGGCGTAATGGTTACCATGCCGAACCGCCGTGCCAAGGTCCCTGGGTTCGATCCCCAGCGGGGCGGAATTTGAATTTCTGTTCTCGGGCTGGGCATGTATGTTCTTATCTTCGTGTGTTGTCCATGGCACCCATGATATAGGGAATCTTAGTGTGGGGCTATGATTGTGTAGCGTATTTATTACTATTTTGTTTTCAAATTAAAACAACCATAGTCAAGATGCATTGTTTAAATTTAATGATTGAAAAATAATATAAAGATATACTTATGTATGTTATTATTCTTAATGTTATTCACGAATCCATTCCAGTAAAATATTCAAGACTATTTTGATAGATTTTTCTTTCTTAAAAGTACTTTTACAAATAAAAGTGGTTTTCCCTATAGATAAACTGATTCAAAGGTTCGAATCGATAAGGTAACCTTAAAAACTAGAGTCTGTCTGTCAGTTCTAGGGTTACTTGACATTGACATTTGTGTGTATATTATGCATGTGAGATGTGTGTGTGTCAAATTTATGGTAGTGTGTGTAAGTGCTGTAAAAAGTTTTTGTTAGTTTTGTTTAGTTTTGTTAGTTTTTTACGTATTAATAATTATTGTAAGATGCCTGATAAATACGTGTCAAGCTTATTTCAGGTGTAGTTACTATTTTCAAATAAAAGAGTAATTATTTCGCGCTTAGAATTAGTAATAAATAGTGTATACCCAGCGTGTGATATAACGCTAAAAAATAAATACATTTTGTTTAGGGAAAAAAATTGTATGATAAAAGTTTAAAATCGATGCCATGAATGGACGGAATGTGCCTAATGCATTGTTTTAGTACTCTCAAACCATCTTCGCATTTTGGCCTTGCAAATGAAACCCATTTGGGGCACATCGGTTGGATGTTTTCAGAGTATTTAAAGGATATCCGAACAAACATTTTTTGTATTTTATATAATTATATTAAAGGTATCAAGAGTCACATAGTTCCTAGAGCAGAACCATTCCAGAAGAAATGAAGTGAAATCAAATAGCTAAGAGTCAATAAAGAAACTACTCCACTTCCTACGCTTAAGTTTCCGAAGTAAATCGTGCTACGAAATGCTACGTCAAAAGCTACGTGAAACGTAGAGGCACTACGCCGTAGAGGTGCTGTGCATTCGCAATTTCTTTTGTAACCTACAGTCTACAGTAAACTTCAGTTACTAAGAATGAGTAACAATTTGTTCATGTTTGTAAATGCAACTTAATTGTATGGCATTTTAGAGCGCGTTAAATGGATGGCTTTAAGCATCATCGCACAATTAATGCATTTTAGAAGGGTAAGTCAGTTCATTACGAAATGTACAATCAGCAGAAGAATTAGATAGATAGGCATAGCAGTATAATTATAAGCACTCAAGAAAGTGCTTAAATATTTTTTTGTGAATACTGTTATGCTTATGTTTCTTGTATCTGACAATGGCATCCATGTCAAAATCATATAAGTCTTAAATTTGCATTAAGTATGTGCGCGATAAATGGACGAATAACTCAATATCACACCAACCGATTTCGATGATTCTTTTTTTAATCGAAAGTTGGTGCAACACACTGACTTTGTGGAATTTACATAAACTCATAATTAGAACATTATGAAGTTATCTTCAAACAATTTAGGTTTACTCGTGTTGCACTTACTCCAACTACTTACTAATGAACACATATAATAATATTAATGGTCATTGCTTGTTTGTAAGATATGATTTAAGATTGATAACGACATAAACATTCTGTAATATCAATTATTACGGAACGTTTTTGTAACAAGCCCTGCTAATAATATACCTAACTCTTTTGCTGACTATACACTTTAAATCGTTCAAGGTACCGGTTCCCTGTGCCCATAGCCTAATTGATAGTGAATGTTTGGTAATTGAGGAGTCTTGGGTATCAGTGGAGTCCTGAGCATTAAAATCCCAGGACTCCTTTGAGCATTTTTCGCTATTCCTCGTAGTTTTGGATTTAGCCCTCCACGCACGTTTGGAAAATTCGCCCTATATACACATACACAGTGAGAAAGGTACATAAACACAGGTACATATATGACCACACTTTTTGCACTGATTTAGTTTCATGGCGCCGAAATATATTGTATAGCTATTAATTAAGTTTCTTATTATAATTGACAATGTACTTATAATAATTAATAAGTATTTTTTATGAGAAATAAAGAATCTTTCAACCGAAAAGTAGAGCTTGCAATCAAAATACTGTCAATGTATTATATTATACCATTTTTATTTATTTATTTATTACGAACAAAATCATAGCCCCACATTAGGATTATCTATGTCCTGGGTGTCATGGAAAATACACACGGAAAAGAACACACACAGTCAGACGAAGAACAGAAACAACTCATCATTCGAATTTCTGCTTCGCTGGAAATCGTATCCTGGACCCTGGGTACGGCATTCCAACATGGTAACCATTACGCCACACGGGTCTTCGATCAAGATATACAGCAAGGATTCTTTTAATTAAAGTTTGTACTTCTGTTATTTCGAGATGGTATCCAAGGACGATAAGAACCACGTCTCATATCTACTGAATGTTTTGATGTCTCACTTATGATTTACTCGATTTTCGATTAGATTTACCAGTCATAAGCGATAAGCGATTTAAATTCATTTATTCTTAAAGGATTTACTGATACACAGTGCATCATTATGGTTTTACTAAAGGAGAAGATATAATCTAGGATAGTCTGATTATAAAATATAAAACAAAGTATTATACTTATATATCAAACGAATAAAGCAAAGAAGTGTCCCTCTATAATCAAAAATATATATGTTTTATAACTTTACATCAATATAATTTATATTTAAATAAAAACCTATATCACATTAACTAAATTATAAAACTCACATGTAATCAAAAAAATGACATTTAAAGTTTATTCTCTTCTAAATTATTATACTTATATTGCAGAATACTAATACATAAAACTTTTCTATTTGACGCTATCGTAACCTAAAACTAATAAATGAAAGTAGATTTAAAATACCAAAATCGTAAGTACGAATCCATTTAGCGGATACACGATCAAGTATACTTGTCAAGTTTGCAGCGGACTTGACGCGGCATCCAGTAAACTTGACGGTGTATGGCCACAGTATGGCTATGTGGCTATATAGCTATCTCATGCAAACTGGATGCCGCGTCAAGTCAAACTGCAAACTTGACAAGTATAGTTGATCATGTATGGCCAGCTCTAGGGTGGGATCTAAAAACTGTGCTTAGGTTTTGCTCAGATTTAAATTATGTAAACAAAAATAATGGTCCTAAAACAAACTTAACCATATCCGTTTTATACGACTATTTATTTTTTCATAATATTTAAGTGTTAGTCACCTAGTACTTTTGACTCTTGTATGAGCAAATTCCGTATCTTGTGCTTTATAAATTGGCTGTATACTGAATACCCAAAAGTCACTGACTTATACCATACCAAATACGCTGGACGTATTATGAATATCTCGAATATGCTTATTGAGAGAGGTACTATCTCTCCTATATGCACTATTTTAGTAATGGTACAGTTGGCAAAAAAGGTTTAAATTTTGTATGTTGAACGATTCTGCAGCTCATTTAGTAGCGGCGCTGCCTACAAGAGAGAGGTCCCGGATTTGAGTCTCGTTATAGGGACGTTAAGATTTGAAGAAATAATACATTACGTTATATCTTACAAAAATATTACTAGGTAAGATTTGTAAGATTTTTTCTGAAATATGTTTATTTACTGTGAAATACATAAATTTATGTATTGAAATCTATAATACAATTACAAATGATTCCGGGAGCGGGTTTTGAAAAAGAGACTTTATTATTGACTTTATTTTTGCTTTTTTTCTTTTTCATGCAAAATTTTGAAAAACTAGAAAATGCATATTGCGTCAATTTAAGCAAGGAACTTTTGTTGCAAATTTGAAGCAAATCGGTGGATATTTTGAAAATATTCTATACTAAATTTCATGCTATTTCCCAGGGAAACTTTTCAATTTTCCGGTATGAAAGGTTTTCTAAAATATGACCCAAAGTATAAGTAAAAACTTTGCCAATTTCCATCGAAATCCGTTCTAGGGTTTTGGTTAATGCCTGGATAGATAAACAGACAGACAGACAATAATTCTAAAAAAAGATTGTGCTTTAACACAATGTTATTTTGAAAAATTCGTTTGAAAAAAATATTCACTATACAGAAAATTGGCCAGAACAGAAAGTTGAAATTTTGAAAATCAAACTGTCGTATTTTTTAAATGAATCTGCTGACGGTACCAGTCTGTCCGAGCACGCTCTAGAATGCATTTCAACTTTTATATCAGCACTCATAACTATGCCAGAGCTGCATATAGAGGATTTAATGTACTGCATCATAATCAAAATCATAGCAGCGTCAACCTAGTGGTTGTACTCCTAATTAAATACAGACAGTAATTAATGCGTTTGTTTTATAATATTACTAGGAAATCGCCCTCGCTCCGCTTCTGGAAAAATAGTAAAAAAATAAATAATATAGCCTATGTCACCCGGGGATAGTGTAGCTTCCCAACAGTGAAAGACTTTTTCAAATCGGTTCAGTAGTTTCGGAGCCTATTCAATGCAAACAATCAAATCTTTCCTCTTTATAATATTAGTATAGAAGTATAGATAATATATTTATGACAACTTATAATCGTGGAGTTTTTTATGGAAATAGCTGACATACGAGCTGACTATCCACCTGATGGTAAGTGGCTATCGTCGCCCATGGACATCAGCGACACCAAAGGCATAAATAATGCGTTGCTGGCCAAGAAAGAGAAAAGAAAAGAAAGAAAATAATGTATGGAGTTCTAATCATCCTTGATTTATTGTATTTGTCCCACTCAAAGACCAACACCATCCGAACTTAAACTTAAATTGCTTAAGGGTGAGTTTTTTTAAGCTGTCAGTCGCGAAAAATGAGTCGCGTGCATTTGTTTTCATACTAAAGTGCTATTTGTACCACATGGCGACGCAAAGTTAGTTCAGACTTTAGTATGCAACTGACTCATTTCGCGCGACGCACATAGTGAGCCGTTGGTTTCAAACCAACCTTAGTAATACATATTTAGATGAAATTAAGATATCTGTCTAATTGGTCATCATACCCAATCGAAGACACATCGTTCGTAAAGTGAATAGTATAAAGTTATTGTCCTATTTGGGCAGCACTTGAGAACGCCGGCTGCCAAACAAACTCAGTTCCCTGCCAGCCGGAAACTTGCACAGAATTTAATTGAAGATCGACTGCTTTATAGATACCAACTCATGTACCTTCACGTGTGCATTCGATTATGTATGTTTGCGTGTGAAAAATGTGAGAGTTGGAACGAAGTTCCTTATCGCGCGTTGTGAAAGGGGGCTGGACGGAAAAAATTCTTACGAAAAGTTGTCACGACACTTTTTGCTAATGGAACGAAGTTTCTTATTTTACTTATGTTATGGCCAAAGAATCTCAACAGCGTGATTCAGAAAGTTGTACAGCGCCATCTAGTTTCATATTGCTGAATCACACTGCTGAGCGCGTAAAACAATACTTAAATCGAAAGGAACTTCGTTCCATCCGGGTGTCCCTTGACACCTTTTAATTTTTATTTTTAATTTTGACTTCGAATTTGAACTTACAAATTCTGAGTACTTAAAAAATAAATTTTGATTTTCAAGAAATATTTCGGTTTACTTACTTCACTGTCCTTGAATAATTGAATCAATAAAACTTAACTGACTTTGTTTAATAAACGTTACAATAAATAAATATGTAGTAAAAGTATTGATTTCATTGCAAACCTTTTACTAAGTCAATTCTACTAGAAACTAGTAAGAATTAAAACAAAATAATTCCGAATCCAAATTAATAAATGGCCAGTGAGATTTATCCGTGAACTAATTTTCGTAAAACTGGCTGGAAATGGCAAGAAGTTTGCTCAAATATCGAACTTGTTCCATTATTGGAACAATACGTAATCGAATAACAATCGATTCGAAAGCGACCCTCGCCGGAACAATACTTTAACGAAAAGTTCAACTTTCCGTTATTAATTTATTACCACAAAGCGAACTTTGAGGGTTTAAGTATAAATCCATGTTATGTTGTTTTATTTAACAGTTTACCGTATTTTTGGAAACGCTAATGGAAACTAATGATGCTTGGATTTCAATTTAAGTAAGTATAAGGACATTGTCAACAACTATTGCAATCGTTCCTATTTGTAAATAAATAATATAATGAATTGTAACTCCCTACACTTTTAACTGACTTCTAAAGGAGTACGTTCTCAATTAGGTTCTATTTTTTATGTTTGTTATCTAAATCCCCGTTATTTATCTTTATCTGATAATGAAATCCATGAGGAATTGAGTTAACCCCTCAAATTTAGGTACCTAATATACGTATGACGTTTTTAAATTTATATAAATATATATTTATATGGCATTTTTATTTTATAGGTTCAAAAAATATTCATACTCCAAGAACTGTAAAACATCGTATTTCAAGCAATTTAAATTTATGTACTACAAACAGATCTGACATAATTTTAAGTGCTCCGTTCTTCCTCATTGGCTACAGAACCCTAAAAAGCATCGTTATGGTACAGAAGACATAATGTTATGGGAACTGGCCAAACGTCGACATAATTCAATAATAGTGCTTATTGAAATTGGAAGAAAGATCTGGAATTTTCAACCCTCTTTGTCTTACCCCATGTGGAAGAACATTGTAAAATATATTTTTTACATAGCAAGAAAAGCAAGGAAGGTATATAACTTTTATATAACTTTTTAAATTCAGGCCAAGACCCTAATGGATGGCTATTCGCAGAAATACTCAAATAAGGTGCTCAATCTGAGTCGCCCTGACCTACGTCTGTTCATCAGATTGCTCACCGGGCATTGCAGGCTCAACAGGCACCTAACGTTGATAGGTCTGAGCAACACTGCAACGTGCAGTGTGCATCCACATATTATGTGACTGCCCTGCCATAAGTCACTGCAGAAGCCGCATCTTAGGAGGTCACCTAATCCCACCCAACCGAGTAAGAGATCTGGAACCCAGGAACATCCTACTGTTCGTTCGGGCAGTAGGACTTGGAGACCAGATCTAACTCAGAAACGGGTACGGCCACAATAGATCAAGCCTGGTCGCAGTGGCCCCCGGGATAGTTGTCCCAGGCCCGAAACTTCAAATAATAACTTTTAAATTAAATTTTATTTCGCATTGACTATTTCAATCCGATTAAGATGAATTGATCATCCTAAAATACCCAATCTCTAGATTCAATACCTAAATATCTTACATAAAGCAAAAAAAGCAAAGCAACAACCCATAATTGTCCCACTGCTGGGCTCGGGGTCTCCTCTCGTAATGTGAGGGGTGCAAGCCATTATAGTCTACCACGCTGGCCAAGTGCGGATTGGTAGACTACACACACATTTGAGAACATTATGGAGAACTCTCCGGTGTGCAGGTTTCCTCACGATGTTTTCCTTCACCGAAGCAAGTGATAATTAACTTGTAATACGCACATAATATTAGAAAATTAGAGGTGCGTGCCAGGATTTGAACTCAGGTCCCTTCGTTCGGGAGACCAACGTTCTAACCGCTAGGCTTTCACTGCAGTATATCATATATATAATATCTTACATAGGTATACATAATATCTTACATAGGTATTAAAAAACCAATAAAAGCTACATTCAAAATCATTCATATCACTTAATCATTAAAACGCTCAACAATACTGAAAATTCAAATCTCGTTTGAATCGAGCGAGTTTCAATATTAGAACAATAACGTAATCGTTTTACAATCGATTAGGGCGCGGACAAACTTGGAACAATGGCGAGTTGGCTCGACATGCCGTTATTAATTTATTGCCCCGGACTGTACCTGGTCACGTGACCGAGTAGTATGGTACAATAGTACAGACTGGAGAGACATCGGAAATATTACTCCATAAAAGCGTTTACGAGAGATGCATGCGTAGTTACATTTACACATTAGAGTATACTGATCAATACTGCTAGTATTCTGATAATATAATTCTTGACAAAAAATAAAGCGTGTAAAAACAACCGACTTCAAAATCAGGGGTAACTCAAAAAGTACTCGTCAGATATCGCTAAAAAAGGATTATTAAAATCGGTTCACCCATTCGAAATTTCTGAGGTAACAAATATGAAAAAAAATACAGTCGAACTAAATACCTCCTCCTTTTTTGGAGGCGGTTAAAAATGTAAGGTTTCTATGTAGCTTAACGACTGCCATTTAATGAAAAGGATTGTTTTAGAAGTGATTCAAGTTCATTCATAATCATTATATTGCCAGAACATAGTATGCATAAAGGTGGTGCACAAAAATACGTTATATCCTTATGTTCTGCCTCTTTGGGCATGCAAATTGTCACACATAGCTGTAATAATAATTATTTTAACAAATAACAATATAATAAATTAGAATTATAATTTCTAAATTGATGAAATAAATGACTACTAATTATTACTATTAAAATGTCTAAATATAAAAGGCACAGGTCAAAATACAAAGGTTCTTCATTCGATTTTTGAAACATTTTTACCCGACTATGGCTTGCTCATAGCCTCATAGCCCGGCAGCTTGTGTCGTTCCTAAGTGATTGACAAAGTTAAGCAACAGCGGGCGCGGTCGGTAGTTGGATGGGTGACCGCTAGTGGCAAAAATTCTTGAGCGTTTCCGTGCTTCGGAGGGCACGTAAAGCCGTCGGTCCCGGTTGTAACCATAAGATAACAGACGTTAAGCCATGTTGGAGGGCGGTTTGAAAACTTCCGACACTCGGGTTGGCCACTAACCCCTCCACCAATCCGCACTGGAGCAGCGTGGTGAAGAATGCTCTAGGCCTCCTCAAGAGGAGAGACCCGTGCCTAGTAGTGGGCCATTAATGAGTTGAAGCCATGGCTTGCTCATTTGACCTATGCTTAGCGATTAATTTAATGAAAAGGAGTGGTGCCTTAGCTTTAGAAAATCAATGACCTCGAATTTCAAACTTAAACTTTCAACGTACTAGTCCCTTTTTACGAGAAATTAACTACCCTTTGTTCCTAATATACCTATGTATATGTTTATGTATTTCACAATGTAGTAGTAGTACTAGGAAATTATGATGTTCGACTGAATAGTAGTTAATACAATTATAAAATGTTTGATGCAGGATCCGTATTGTTAATTACGGGTTAATTAAAATATAATTTTATGGCATAACCCAGTTTCCATTCCACGAAATACTTTACTATACGCTTCTAACCTGTAATTATACATGATTAAGTACACATAATTATATGATAGTACTTTTGCATAAGTTTATTGGATTAAGATGGAAGACAGCACAATTTTGTATGAACTTTTGTTTTAAATTTTTGTTCGTGAAAAGTAATAAACGATGTATCGTGATTATATTAATGATAAGTATAATTATGTAAGTAAAATAGGATGATGTTGTCGAAAAAAAATATTCATCCGATGAAGTAATAAATTTTTAAATATTAAGGACACAGTTCAGAAAGAGGCCCCATTACCAAAATTAAATATTAAACATGATCGATTAGACGCCTGAATTTGAAACTAAGGCATTGGTAAATTATTATTTAATCCTGAAGTATAAGATTGTTTCTTAGGTTGATAGTTGATAAATGAAAGGTAGTTCAGGAACATTAGCTGGTTTCAATACAATAAGCCTTCATACATACATTCATACAATATTTACGTCCTTCAAGAATACGCCAGGGAAACAATGTACGCGGTGAGCGATAATTTTCAAAGAGAATACCCTCTTATTCTTAGATGTCCTTTTTACGTTGTTTTTAGCCAATGTTCGTCGATGTCCGTAGATGTCCGTTGATGTCCGCCGATGTCCGCCAATGTCCGCCGATGTCCCCAATTTCCGCCGATGTCCATTGATGTTCGTCGATATCTGTTGATGTTCGTCTGTGTTCGTCAATGTCCACCCGATGTACGGGCGATTAACATACGCAGTACTTTCAGTCCCTCATTTCGCGACGGGGTTAAAAGTACGCCGAAGTTCGTCAGACCACAGGCCATTTAAATAGTCTAATATCCCTGACATACAATCCCAAATTCCATAATTTTGAAGAAAGAAACACTATGCATATATTTCTACTTTGGTAAACCAACAAATGAAAAATAATCTGTCAGTATTGTACAGTTCGGGAGAGAGTACAATGGTCCCACAAATTCGCAGTCAGTCCTGGTATTCAATAATTGGTTGATCAATTCTGTTTAGTTGGCAGCCGCTATGATTTCGTTGTCGGTAGAATATTGATGGTGACAATTGAATTACCGTCGATACTGTAGTTTTGATAAAAATGTTGGCAGGGTTTTTGAAAAAACTGAAGAAAAGCTTATTGTGTTTCGTTGTGAATAATTCCGTTCCGATTTTATTTCGGAAACCTAAAAGACAAATCGTACATTTTGAATTGTTATTCTTCTATATACACCGAATGCTTTTTTAAGACAAATGTTTTATGCACACCGTCCTTCTTTGCTCAAAATTTCTTATGCAAGTGAATTGTATATATTCTTTTTGAGAAATAAATATCTTAACCAATAAAAATGGAGTATAAGCATGAAACTTGGAATTAAATCTTCTTAATGAAAAAATAGAGGATAGGAAAAATAAAGGCATCAGCCAAATACGCATAAAGGTTAAGCTCTCTTGTCGAAATGATGTTTGGATGAAAAGGTAAATAGCTGATAAAGTGTTGCCTCCGATGTCAGCGTCAATTTTGCATTCATTAGCTCATTGTTAGGTATTAGGTAACGGGATAATTACTGCAATTGCAGGTTAATTAGCAACTGATTGCGATTTGTGAATAAACTTTATGGTTTACATGCAACTTGTTATTACCTCATACTGGCCATTAATCGAGTCGGTACAAACTGAATGTACTAGTTAAATAAACTTTTTAATTTATACAAATTAATGTATTAGAATACAATGATTTTAAATCATATGCGTCCACATTCAAGTCTAAACCGGATTTGCTGATTATAAAAGTCACCTATTGATCGAGTTTGCATGATCAAGTGCGAAGGACCGATAACCGTTTGAAAGGGTAACCTTAGAACAAGAAATGATTAAAACAAAATTAATACTTGATAAATGTTCTATTCGTTAAGCAGCAGAATTTACATGAAATACGTATTCATAAAGAAATTAGAATGCTATCATAGAAGCATAACCATACGGATTAATGAATCGTACAGACCTGAACAATCAAATGATCCAGCAAGGGTACTCGTTCCAACACAGTTTGGCCTTTATTTTTATACTGTTTTACCATGAGCACCGCCAGCAAGAGAGTGCTTTTCGGTTTCAGTCTTCGCGAGATATTTTTAATGAATGCGTGTGGCACGAATGATGAGATCGAATGCAATGCATGTAGTAGTGACGTTTGAGTGAATGTTCAATGAGTGAAAAGGTGAATGGTTGGTATAATATTGTACTGTTACTGGATGTATCCTTACAGCTCGGCCATCCTGCTGAAGCGAGTCCCTTCGCTCCCAATAGTGACTAATTCTTATTTTTACGTATACATAGCTATACATACATATTTTAATTTTAAATGTAACAATCATTACAAACAACAACGTTACTATAAAACTTACAAAAATCATAGTAATCTACTCGTATCTTAATTAGATAAGATAACTATAAAATGAAATAAAATAAATGTGAATTATATTACAATAATATAACAAAATATATAATTATTTAACTTTAACGTTTTAATTTTAACGAACACTATCATAGTTTAAACGTGTCAATATTGTTACCTACGTTCGCAATGTGCAGAATCTTATTAAACAATTTAATAACATTGAGTGAAAATAGCAAGAATAAAGACATGAGTTTAGCATTTGAATTAAGACAATGTGCAAATAAGTATAAATTGGTAATTACGTAAATATAAGTACTACATGACACTGCATAGATAACCTGCTTGACGTAAAATACAATTTAATAATACTCACTCGTTAGATAACATTTATTTTCGTATAGGTGCATATTACTTGTATATTTATAGAAAAGTTGATTAAACATCTTAATTTAAATTAATCATAATAATTATGGTATTATTATTATTTTATTATTTATGTACAAACAAGAATTTACAGGACAGTTACAGTAGGGATACAATGTACAAAGGTACTGCTTATCTCTAAAATCGTTAATTGTTAATTTATATTAAGTATGAATTTTATTTATCTTTCGTGATGATTACGCAGAAGTAATTTTAATTATCTAGTTATAGTTAAGACGGACGATCATCAATGTCAGATTCAGCATCGGAACATAGTTCAAACTTCAAACTTAGGCCTATTACTCTATCAACTGATACAATAACAGCTGTATCTTGTAACTGTTAATTTTTAACTATTTACTGTAACGTAATTGCTGGTTTAATAACAATTTGTAACCTGTTGCATAATGCTTTACAAAATAAATAATTTCTTTCTTTCTTTCCTTCAATATTTTGATAACGGCGATTACCTCCTTTCAGGTAGTGGTCGTCAGGTAACACCTTTTAACAAACCGTTGAGCTATTACACTATAAATAACAGTGCTAATCATCATTACACATACTTCATATATTTTCACAATAGTGAATAATATTGTCTTACTTTACTTGACTACACTGTGGAAGTACATTTGATGACAGATCATCATCATCATCATCATTTTGCCTCAGACAAAATTGACATCTTACACACACTTACAATTTTATACTTCACTTAAATTATAGCATCACATTTTTATAATAAT
The DNA here is from genome assembly GCA_963932265.1 of Thymelicus lineola. Taxonomy (NCBI): domain Eukaryota; kingdom Metazoa; phylum Arthropoda; class Insecta; order Lepidoptera; family Hesperiidae; genus Thymelicus; species Thymelicus lineola. The sequence goes on from OZ010704.1 coordinate 9,921,253, forward strand.
AGACTTGATCTATTAGAATATTTAATTAAGTAAACATCAACTTAAGCATTACTCAACCCCAGATTGTCGTGCTAATTTTCAACTAGGACTAAAAACTTACTTCTTTGAACTATTAGTGTGCTTAAATTTTATCTGTTTATTTTAAATATATAAACATAACAAAAGGTCCAAATATGATGACCCGCCAATCTGTTCTTAAGGAAATGGAAATCAAGATGAAACTCACTCTTAAGGAACTTCAAATCAGCAAGGATCTCAATGCTCAGTTACTACGGGAGATAGAAGACAGCGAAGCTGAAATAGCAAAACCACAAAGTCCAACACCGAATACAAGACTCAGCTTGCCGAGCTTCATAATAAATACTTGGACATCCTGGAGCAGCGAGACAACCTTCAAGACATTGTTGAGTCGTTCAACCAATGTGGTTATGAGCATGAGAGGTCTCTGAGTCGCATCACTGAGCTGGAGATGAGTTACGAGTACATGAGGCAAATAAGATTGTAACTCAACTAGATCATTTAAAAGAATCTCAGAAACGTGTTGCTACACAGAGCCTTTTTAGTGAGCTTATTGACTGCGGTTCCTATCCTAAAGACAGCTCCCTTGTAATTGACCTGACTTCTAGCAATAATTCTTTAGAACCCGTGGTATATTTTAATAGCCAGAAAAAACTAAAGAAATATATTATGTTAAAATAATGAAACTTGAATATATTCGTAAAACTCAAAAACTTGTCAAAGAAAGGAATTGTTTACAACAGTTAGGACGGAATAAAAAGGGCGAATTTCATTAATTAATAAAATTAAATTATTACAACTAGAATCAGAACACAGTAGGTCACTGTATGATACTGAATCTCTACTTCTTCAAAGCTTAGAAAAATCACTTCATAACAATATTATGACTAGCTTGTACACCAAAGCTCAGGAACAAATAAAATAACGTATATTTTTTTTTACAACCTCCTGGAAACTCGCAATGATAACATGGAGAGATTCGAGTCATTGTCCAAGAAATTTAGAGACGCGATAGCGTGTTCAGGCTAACAGAACTAGTGAGCAGCACCGTGTGTACACAAACCATTTGAAGCCACTTTTGACTTCTTCATAACTTAAAAACTATTCCACATAATAATATATCTGTCAAAATTGGCTCATTTATTGAGACTTACAAAATACATACTCGTATGTGCTCCAAATTTCATAAATACACCTCAAACGGTTATTTAGGTATTGACGTCCAAAAATCGTCATTATTATCACTGACTGACTATAGATCTGACTGACTATAGGTCAGTCAGTCAAATCAAAACTCTAACCCAGTTCCGGATGACCTAGAAAGGTAAATTTGGCATCCAGATAGGTAGTTGGGTGTACAACTAGTAATTGTTTTATTAGAATGTGTAATATTACACGAACCATTTCGATGTACTTTTGACCCCTTAACTCGAGACCTATTTAACATACATACATGAAATTTGGCACATTTATTAAAACCCCTTAGTTTATTTAGAATTAAAAATTTCACAAATGTAGCTCAAACAGTTATTGTTATATTAACGTTTAAAACCCGCATTTTGGTGATTGACTCACTGACATAGGATCAAAAACATAACCTACTTCCAGATCACCTAGATACTTTATATTTGGCTCAGGGTAGACTATTAAGCGTATGTAAAGGAAAAAAAATCTAAAAAGTGAAAAGGATTGATAATTAGTGAAATTAGTGAATTAGCGGTGCACTGTATAGAGTAATTTCACAAATAATTATATTATAGTATATTCATTATTTATAAACACTAATAATTTCTAGACAAAAAGTCTATCTCATCAAAAATATAAATTTGAAATGAGATTACAGCTTAACCAGGACAAATGTTGTCAATGCACTCTGGCAGTGCAGGATGAAATCATCATACAGAGTATACCACTCAGTGTCAGCTCGCCATCAGATAAGTCAAGCAAAAAAACAATTATAATTAGTGACGGCATAGGGAAACACTATGGGTCTATTATAAATTCCTATATTACACACTCAGTTGTTAACTTGTGCTCACCGGGAGCCACTTTTGAATATTTATTTAAGCAGATTAATCCAAAACATATGAACACCTCAATAGTTTTAATGATTGGTGACAGCCCGAACATAAGCAAGAAGCAGTTAATAAAGTATAAAAAAAGTATTAAATATTATAGAAGTACCAAATGCAAATTTGTAATGTGTGCATTTTTCCTTACTCTAATGATTTAAGTCCGGAAGAAAATGACCATATTATTTATAAGCTAAATCTAAAGATGTAGTATTTTATTTTGATATAAATAAATTAATTTCATCATTTAAATTAACTAGGGGCACTATGTACATGCCACTAAAATATAAAAGACAGTTAGCTAGGCTGTTAGCTTTCAATTTGAATGATGCCGTTACAAATAGGGTGTTACCCTATTTGTAAGTCTATTGACACATTTATTGATAGTGGTAGTAGTACCACTGTTACTTTTTTGGATAATTGTACCAATATAGGTACAAATAATAATTTAAACTAATATAGTTAATTCTATCAGGCGTTACTTTGCGGAAATTCATTGTTATTATGTTTGTATTAGTCTACTTTGCAACAGTTCGCGGTTAACATGTATGATGGTATATACTTTAAGACATGCGCGGCTCTTCATGGACTACAATAATTAAAAATATATATACCAACATACATATACCAGCACAAACACGTGTTTTGCCCCGAGACGGAGCATCCTCAGGGTAAGTTGGTAAGTTGACTAATTTAAACTAAATAAAAAGACAATGGAAAAAACTCTCTTCCTTAAATATTGTACATCAGAATATACAAGGCTTATCCAGCAAATAATTAGAAATTAAACTATTTATAATATACTGTAATATACATGTATAAGGTCGGAACATTGGTTACCAAGCACTCTGAATCTTGTTAGTATAGGTAATTATAAATTGTCAAGTGCATTCTGTAGAGAGATTGCAATTCATGGTGGATCACTAATATTAGTGTACAACAATATGTCTTGTAAAGATCGTAAAACATTGTTAGTCTGCTGAGAAAAAATACAATTTTCCTCCAACTTTCCAGAAGTACGTTAGAAATTATTCTAAAATTATTAAAATCGTTTGCACTCAGGCAAAGTCAACGTACAAAGGATGAAAACAACTTGGAACATAATTACGATACGAATTAAGTTACGAACTAAAAATTTATGGAGCAAAATAATTACTGCTGATAAAGACGTGCATAAGTGTATCAGTGATACCTATCTATATGAATAAATTATTTTGAATTTTGAACAAAAGGTCCTTGATATTTGACAGATTTTTTTTTGACATACCATCATTAGGATGTTCTTGCCTCACGTTCACTAAATCTCCTTAACTGTTTACCCAAGTAGTTCTTCGGGTTCACGGAACCTTGCGGCTTGTGCACCGACGCATACGGCTCGGTCTTCGACATTATGGAGAATTCAGTATCCAGCTTTCTGGCCATAAATATCACACCGAAATACCCGGTTGGCAGATAACGTCTTTGCTTCTCTCTTTCGTTTTGTAGTTGGTCTAACACCATATGTTGGTCTAACACCATATGTTGGTCTAACACCATATGTTGGTCTAACACCATATGTTGGTCTAACACCATATGTTGGTCTAACACCATATTTTGGTCTAACACCATATCTTGGTCTGCTACCACATTACGTTGGTCTAATATCTTACGAGTGTGTCTTGCCTTTCCAATAGCTGTCCACTTGGTCTAACACCAGAAAATTGTTCCTTCCATTCCAGGTATATTAATCCTTTCATCCATCTGAAACTTGGAATTGTTACGCATAAGTTTGGTAATATTACAAACTAGCTGTTGCCCGCAGCTTCGCATACGGAAATTATGTTTTACCTTATTTATATCTCTTGCAGAAATAAAATTAAAAAAACTGTGAATTTATATTGAAGTATTTATATTCAGTAATTTATATACTGAAACCTACTATACAATCACAAAGGATTCCTCCAGGAGCGGGTTATGAAAAATAAGCAATATTCACATTAATTTGTATTTTTTTCTTTTTCTTGCAAATTTTGAAAAACTACAACATATATATTCCATCAATTTAAGCAAGGAACATTTGTTGCAAAGAAGCAAATCGGTTGATGCATTGAAAATGTTCCACATAAACTTTAATCCCGTTTCCCAGGGAAACCTTTTAATTTTCCGGTATAAAAAGTATCCTAAAATATGAGCGGAAGTATTAGAAACAACTTCGCCAATTTTCATCGAAATCCGTTCAAGGGTTTTCATGTGATGCCCGGACAGGCAAACAGACAGACAGACAATAAATCTAAAAAAATATTTTTGTGATTGAGGTAATATGGGGCTAATAAAGCATATAAAAGGTATTCCAAGGAAAAAAAATCAATAAGGGTAGTACTGATAAAAAATATATATCATGAGGGTAATACAAATGGGAAAAAAGTATGAGGGTAGTTTATATTAGTTAAGAGAAGTAATTTAACTAACAAATTAAACTTTTTATAGTTAAAAATAAGTAGGTACGATTTGTAGGCGGGATGGACAGAGTACTTTACGTACAAAGTATCTGCTCGATCGCACTTCTGAGTTGAAAGGGTAACCTTAGAACAAGAAATGATTAAAACAAAATTAATACTTGATAAATGTTCTATTCGTTAAGCAGCAGAATTTACATGAAATACGTATTCATAAAGAAATTAGAATGCTATCATAGAAGCATAACCATACGGATTAATGAATCGTACAGACCTGAACAATCAAATGATCCAGCAAGGGTACTCGTTCCAACACAGTTTGGCCTTTATTTTTATACTGTTTTACCATGAGCACCGCCAGCAAGAGAGTGCTTTTCGGTTTCAGTCTTCGCGAGATATTTTTAATGAATGCGTGTGGCACGAATGATGAGATCGAATGCAATGCATGTAGTAGTGACGTTTGAGTGAATGTTCAATGAGTGAAAAGGTGAATGGTTGGTATAATATTGTACTGTTACTGGATGTATCCTTACACGTTGGGGAAGAAAAGTCCTCGAATAGCGCCCACGTCTCGGAAAAAGGAGCATAGGACGCCCCCCGACCAGGTGGACTGACAACCTGAAGAAGACAGCGGGCATCCGCTGGATGCAGAAGGCTCAGGACCGGTCAGAGTGGCGTAAGTTAGGGGAGGCCTATGTCTAGCAGTGGACCTCCAAGGGCTGATGGATGGATGGATGGATGGCATGATCAATTCACGCACGTATTAACGACAATTTTTAACCCCCGACGAAAAAAGAGGGGTATTATAACTTTGACGTGTCTATGTATTTATGTGACTGTGTGTGTGTGTTTATGGCATCGTAGCTCCCAAACGGATGAACCGATTTTGATCTAGTTTTTCGCGTTTAAAGGTGACTTGGAGAGTGTTTTTTAGCTATGTTTAGTGTAAACAAAGAACCCCTCTTTAAATATTTATTTAAGATTATTCAGTTAAAGACTTAAAAATAGATAATCTAACCTACATTGTGCTCGAGTAGCCTGTACATTTAATGTTCAATGTAACCTATATTCCCTTTGCACTTTACCAGTTAATTTGTCAACTTTAAAAAATCAATCATTAATCTGTCTCTCTTGTATGTCATCTGTGGTCTCAGGTCGGGTGTGAAAGACGATAGATCTATTCTTCTCGTTAGCCTATTTATCTATTAAAAAACAACATTTCCCAACGCTATTGTACCCGGTTCTCGTCAGAGCATTGACACTATATCGGGTGGGTCGAAGAACCCTTGCGAGCTCGAAGAACCCTCGCGAGCTCCAAGAACCCTCCCAGCTCTCGAGTGTTGTCTTTGTTCGCAGAAGCCGAGTCGGCACGTTCGAGCGAAAGGGACGTATAAAAAATATGCGGAGGGTTTTTAAAAGAATATAGGTTAATCGGTTTTGAGTCAGTTTTGTGACCGTTTTCGCTTTAGAACACTTTGTGGTTGACATTTTAATAAGTTGATTGCGCAGTTTTAAATTATGAGAAACAATGTCTAAAACTGTATAAAGTCACCTTATATGGTGACAAAGAGTCACCATGTAAAGTGCGCTTTGTAGAAGATTTTCAGATTTTCAAATTTCTTCCAAAAGAAAATTTAAAAAAAGTTTCGTTTGTATTATTATTTTTTACGCTTTAACGTATATGTTATGACGTATATTGACGTATATGATGGTGTTACTGATGACCTTGGGCTAAGGAGACCACAAACATTATTTCTCGGTTTTTACATAAAAAAATAATTTCCTCATCACATCAGTGGCCAATAAAAAAAGACATGGATTTAATATACAATTTTCAAAGGAAAATTATGTTAATCTGCGTCAATATTGAACTGACATATTAAAAGACTTTATTATAGGAAATACTCTGTTAAATAACCCTGCTACTGGCGCAGTCGGGTAAAAACGCATAGTAGGTACGTTTCATTTCGTGTTCATGTTTTTATTTTATAATAAAGCCGTGAGCAAAAGCAATTTTCTTGCTAAATAGGTTATTATTACGTTGCTTGCACTGAAATGTTTTTCATAGTTATACAATCCTTTAATACTTAACTAGATTGTGTCGTATATTATAGCAAAGAGACAGCTTAGTTTAAATATTTGTACTAAGTTTGCAGGATTTTACATGTATTTAACCTTTTCGAGGGGCCCTAGTCCCTACCAACAATGGGTCAGATTTAGTCACCTCTTACGACACCCATCCGGCGTGGCATTGAGGTTCCGGTTAATATTCTAAGTAGCCCCAAAACGACTAAAAAGTATGGTCAAGTCAGCCAAGTCACATTTTACTAAACGCATTAAATAATATTTTGATCATAAAATCGATGCGTGAATACTTTGCTCCGTCTATATAAATAAAACACAACCAATCAAAGATAATCCACAACACTAATTATGATAATAATGAGCCGATAAGAAAAGAATGGGGGGCGGATGTGGGGTCTCCCCCCTCCTCTATACTTTATTGCGGATAAACGGGGGAAAAGGAAGATGTAATGACTTGAATAATTTTTGTATCACAATTTTTCCTCTTTGAGCCCCGACATGTTTTAATTTACTAACGGGTCGCATCGTCGACAGTAAACTATAAGCTAAAGTCTAAATTTTAGTAGGTTCTCCACTTATTTCTAGGCTGATGGCGTTAGGTAAATAATAATGATGAAAATCATCTATAATGTAGTGGTTTCTCCGAGGAAATTATTAAAGAATAAAGCTTATAAAAGTTTATTAACAAAATAACAAATTAGAAAATTTTAACGCTAACTGTTAATTCGCCATCGCTATACAAACTAAGGACTATACTGTTAATATTTTATATTTAAAAACATAATTATGGAACTATCTAGGTACCTTGCTTCCATGTCATCCAACGTGAAAAGGTCAGCGAAAAGGTCTTTCAGATAGTGACCCATTAAAAGAAAACAGTGCTTTCTCCAAATAGTTTAAACATTTCGTCATGAAAGAAAAACAGGACTCCTCGAGGAGATAAGAGGGAGCGAGGAATCACTGAGTCTAAGTCATCTTCATCAGATCGTGGCACCCAGGAACGTGAATAGAGAAGGTTATGAGAACGTTGAATCGGATTTAAAGGTAGATAGAGAAATACAGCCTTATAGGCAAAACATATTTTTTTCATATTTTTTGAGATTAAAACTTATCTCGCTTAGTACTCATCGCAGGCAATGCGAAACGTATCTTACCTACGAATGTTTTAATTTAGGCACAGTTATTCAGCTTTGTTTCTGGAAATCGTTCATAATTTTTGTGAAACTCAAAAGATTTTCGGCTTCATGCAAATTTATCTCGCCCTACTTTTTTCACAACAGTACGTCATAGTTCAAGGTAAATGTGTATAGAAAGAATCAATTTTGTGTCCGTATGAAGCACTTCACTTTGATATAGAAAGTGATGCTATTCGTCCGTTGGTTCTACAGATTTACCTTCAAAATTGTATCGTTTGACGACCGAAATATTCGGTGGAATTTACATTTTTATGGAGGAGTTTGCAAACGTATTTATGCAGGGATGGTAGACACTAAAATTGATGTTATTTCGTGGTAGAGGTTTACTCTTTTTATGTTTAAACACTTAACAACCCTCATCGTATACATGCGAGTACTAGCCGCCATATATTTCAAGGTCCTTTCTTTTTTCAAGGTTTTTTTTCTTTTCTCTTTCTTGATCGGAAACTTATCAGTGATGCCTTTGTTGTTCCTGATGTTCATGGGCGACGATAGCCACTTACCATCAGGTGGATCGTCAGCTCGTTTTCCGGCTACTTCCATAAAAAAAGGTCCCGTTAATAGATATATATATATATGTGCATATGTATATGCATGCATCTATATTATATAGATATTTCTTTAATCTGAGTATAGATCACGGAATACAGAGACAAGGTATAGATGTATAAATCTTTCTTCCTTTGCCATTCATTCCTTCAAAGTCTAGATATGATTTTGATCTATCTGTCACCATTCACTGAGGTAACATAAATAATTATCCGTTCGATGTTAAGAGTGAATAGAGACAATAATAATATGTAAAATAATATTTGTATAAAAGAACGGTTCTCCCAGAACGGTAAGGGTTCGGATTAAATGATAACACCGAGCAAGTTAATATGCAGAGTCGAGCTGCCGCCTTGCCAGTGTCACCCAGTCAGTCCAGTGTCAGCCAGTGAGCCACTTGACAGACAGTGTCACCGAGAGATATCACTGTCAATACGTTACAAGTTTAATAATGAAATACACGTTTTTATAGTATCAGTGTAAATACTAAGGAAAAACTTGTGACTCGAGACTGTGATATTTACCGATAAGAAGTTCCCTCATCAGGAGCCAAATGTGTGTAGTATCGGGTCATACTTATCACAAAAAATTATTCAAAATTCAAAATAATTTATTCATATAGGTATCACTGATATATTAAATTTATGCACGTGATTTTTTTGGCTTTTCGGAAAGGTGCTTGTCATGGAGGAGAAGAAAAGCCTAAACAAACTCCTCAGCACAGCTTTTAAAAACAAAAACTTGAGAGGTGTCAAGGGACACCCGGATGGAACGAAGTTCCTTTCGATTTAAGTATTGTTTTACGCACTCGGCAGTGTGATTCAGCAATATGGCAATCACGCTAGCGTGATTCAGAAAGTTGTACAGCGCCATCTAGTTTCATATTACTGAATCACTTCAAAAAGTATCGTGACAACTTTTCGTAAGGAGTTTTTTCCGTCTAGCCCCCTTTCATAACGCGCGATAAGGAACTTCGTTCCAAAAATATCACTAACTTGAATGGAACTAGTGGCAGAGCTGGCCATTTCAATGCGTTTTTGTTATTTAAGTACTCATCTAAAATATAGTAACCTTTGTCTAAGAGTTGAGATTTTACAAGTTTCTTAAACAATTCCAATGGCAAGTCACGTATTAACTTCGGCATTTTATTATACATAGAATTGTACACCAAGCCTCATAAAAGATCGCTGTACTTTACAAAGACGGTAAGATGACGTTACTAATTGGTGCATTCTTCTTGTTCTTATTGTCATCAAAACTAAAGCAGCATGTAAAATAACTCCTTAAGATAAGAAATAAGTCTAATAAGGCTTACAAGTTGTCACTTTTGCACTGGCTGAGATGAGTTAATCTATATCTATGCTATATACATATAAAGGGGAAAGATTTCATTGTTTGTTTGCATTAAATAGGCTCCGAAACTACTGAACCGATTTGAAAATTTCTTTCCCTGTTGTGAAACTCAACAGGGTGATATAGGCTATTATATAATAGTATCAAAAAAATTAGGGATCCTTAATAAAACTTCAATAATGTAACCCACGGTGTAAAAAATAATGAAAACCGAAGCAAAGCGAGTTACTCGTGTTAACCATAATTTTGTTTGCGCGGAACCGATATTGGAATTCATCTATACCTAACTCAAACCTGTACTATAACTGTACATCGATAGATATCGAAGTTAATTACATTATCAGTATTATGACAACATCCCATCTCGCCGTAATATCGGTATAGCGATAGCATCTCGTTATTACGAAGCTTGCTTACGGTCTGTTTTCGGTAGTAATTAAGCGATGCATGTACGTCTAATCAGGGCGTGTTGTTCTTGACCCTAAAGCCACCATTCATACCGCGACACAATAGACAATGACTCTGAAGGCTGTGTCGCTGTAATCCGTCCCGTGTACTGATAATCTTATCTACAATAGGCATTCGAATTGTTGTATAAATGTATAGTGAATGTAGTGGTGCATGTTTGTTTGTTACGGTACGCTGTGACTTTTATAGTAAATCTATAACATTGTTCCTAGGCTTAACAGACTTGAACGTGTAAACGATTTTTTGTTTTCTGTTCTAGAAAAAAATTGTAAACTTTCTCAATTTTTACAAAATCAAATCAAATCATTTATTCATGAAATTAAGGTAACAATGGTGTGATAACAATGGTAACAACGCAGGAAAATAATCCATTTATTAATTTAAGTAATATATCGTAGGGCTTTACATTTTTATTTAGTCAAAGTAGTGTGGATTTTAATAATGACTTCTCTTCCATAGAACTACTGATACAATACAAATATACATAGATTAAGACTACGAATACATCATACGACTGTTTCGGCGGTCGATTTGACATAACACGATGTGACGTAAAGTAATATAGCAGGTTAAAGCTTGCATTACCTTCTAATCAAAGCAAGTCGCTGTTGACCATTAAGCAATCTATTCACTTTGCGACTATAATCAGAAATGTTTTTTATTTTGTCGACTATTTGTTTAATAATGGTGTTGTTATAATTTTATTGCTTAAAAGCCGCATTCATCCTAATGTCTTCTGCTGGTAATTTTACAGGCCAATAGGACATTTCTACTATTAACTATTTCAGTTAAATAAAAGTATAGCTTTTATTTTATTTAAAGAGCTGATTGAGAAGGCAAGTGGTCTGATGGAAAAATGGCATATCAATGTATACACCATAAGGATCGATGACATGTTGGTTGCCAAAAAGCAAGCCTTATTTCTGAGTAAAATCAGTTCAGTACTTTTTGCGTCAAAGACTAACAAACATCCATACAAAATTTTAAATTTGTAATGTATATATTTTGAAAGTTTAATAGATGTAGTCGATTAAACGCAATTTTGTCTTAACGTTAACGTTACGCCTAAATTGTGACGTGCCTTTGAATAATGAGGTGTACATTGCGCTGCATGCTGGTGTTGGCGTTAAGCGTCCACCAAATTTATGCTGCTGCGTTGTGGAGTAGACCTTTTGTGTGTGCATAGCTTTGTCCAGGTTGGACAATAAATGCTCACAATCTTACCCCTTTATTTTGTTGAAATCTTCTTTTGAACAATAAAAAAAAACGACAATTGACTGATGAGTTTGTATTTTGTTCTCAATCTGTGTGTGTGTGTGTGTGTGTGTGTGTGTGTTCTTGTCTTTGTGTGTTCATGGCACCCATGACACAGGTAATCCTAGTGTGGAGCTATGAGCGTGTAGTGTTATTAAAAAAATGACTCATCGTGTTCTTCACTTGAGACCTAGTTCTTTCTTTTTTTTCTCTCTTTCTTGGCCGGCAGCTTTTATGTCTCTGGTGTCGTTGATGTCCGTGAGTGACGATAGCCACTTACCATCAGGTGGATCATCAGCTCGTTAGATTGCAGACTCATGTATAAGATTACTACAGTTAGCATGTGTTTAGCAGTGTTTTTCAAGGGATAGTAATGTTTCAATATTATTCGCCTAATTGATAAAATCTACATATTGGACAGAATATCAGATTGGTACTCAATTTTTTTCTTTTCTTATGGAAATAGCCGGCAAACGATCCACCTGACGGTAAGTGGCTATCGTCGCCCATGGATATTAGCAACACCAACGACATCACTGATACGTTGCCAGCCAAGAAAGAGAGAAGAAATAGAAAGAAAGAATTGGCTCTCAAGCCCCTAGCCGGAACACGGCGAGTCATTTGGCGGCTAACTCACGCTCAGGTGGTAGCTATCCAGGTAAACGCCATGAAGAAATAATAATAGTAATAATGGTATTAATTAACAATTAAAATCGATATTACCAGTGTAATCCCTCGAGGGGCCCTACCACCAGTGATCCGGATTTAGTCGCCTCTTACAGCACCCATCCGGCGTGGGATGGGGTTACAATACGGCTACGAAGTATTTTTGCTAAGTTAGTTTTGCTGCTGTACTACAAAAACAAAATATCTTCTCATACGTAAAGTTAAACTGTGATATTAACCATAAAATCTCAAGGAGTAATACTGATTTTCATTCAAGATGCTGAACAGCGAATCAAGCCTGTAAATCAAAGAAAATAAAAAAAATATTACAAAGTGCGGCGTGACTTGGAACGAGCGCTTGTCTTGCATTTAAATATGTCACGTGACTTGCGATGGCCAGGGTTGTCACAAAAAGTTTTGTTTTATGCTATTTTTCATTGTATTATATGATGTATCAAGTAACAAGTGATATAAAATAAAGATGTTGGAAAGTTTTATCTAAATAAGTTTAGTATTCATTATATAACTTTAAAGTAAAGCATTTTCTAAATTGAGTAATGTGGGGTCGAAAGGCAAAAATCTGTGGACGTGAAAAGGATTATAAAGGGTACTTTTCTAACATGCACTAAAAATATTTGTTACTAATACGCGTTGTACAACCCTATTCTTGTCAAAATATTTCTCATTCTGTAGTGTGAGAAAAGTGTGATAATTTTTAAGATTTATTAAAATTTGAAGTGTTTTCTTATTAATCCAACAAACTATACCATGTGTGTGCCATTGACAATATACAAGACAAGAACACACACGCATCCAGACCGACAATAGAAATTTAAACTCATCATTCAAATGGAATAGAACCCTAGACCAAGCACGGCGATCGTGCATGGTAACCATTGAGCCACACGGGTCGTCATAAAATATTTATTTTTGCTGTCGACGATTCAGCCATTTTTAACCGACTTCAAAAAAAGGAGGAGGTTCTCAATTCGACTGTATTTTTTTATGTTTGTTACCTCATAACTTTGGACTGGGTGTACCGATTTAGATGATTCTTTTTTTAATCGAAAGCTGGTGCTTGTCCTGTGGTCCCACATAAATTTGAGCGAAATCTGACAATGACATCCATGTCAAAATCGTATAAGTCTTAAATTTGCATTAAGTATGTGCGCGATAAATGGACGAATAACTCAATATCGCGCCAACCGATTTCGATGATTCTTTGTTTAATTGAAAGCTGGTGCTTGTCGCGTAGTCCCACATAAATTTGAGCGAGATCTGACAATGGTATCCATGTCAAAAGTACAATGTACTTCATTTGAAGTCGGTTAATTTTTTGTTAAAATGTTAGATTATCAAAGTTTGATAGGTTTGATAGTGTTTAGAGAATCACAGTGAATTATCATTGTGATATGAGTTTTAACGTTTCGTGCAAAGGTATGGAGGTACTTACAATTAACAAAGTTTAATATTTGACTATACAAAATGATAATATTAAATATTAAACTCTAACCACGTGTAGAATAAATACCTACCTGAGGACGTTCAAACGATACGTACAAGTATATAGGTACGGTCGGCAAAATGTGTAGGTGTTCGCAAACATGAGTAATGAGAGTGCGAATAATAAATCTTATTGCGACGTCACACCGAGCGCGCGGGAATATTGATGAGTTGGACCGTCAGCATAAAAATACCCAAAAATAAACCTAAAAACCGGGCAAGTGCATGTCAGGCTACGTGCTATGTAGGGTTCTGAAAGTAAGTTTATCGACTGTTACTCATTAATTACTTATACTAACATAGCCGTGATAGTTTTGTAAATTAATCATATAACCTATTTCTCAGAATTTTTCACTTGTTAACCAAAACTAGCACTTTAAAGCCAAATATTTCGAAAACGGATACCTAAAACCAAAAATGGTCTTCAAAGTTTCATAATATTTTAAAAAGACCTTTTCAACGATACAACAAACTATAGGGTACGCGACGATTAAAAAATTCAACTTCACGTTACTTGTAGGTATCCTGAAAAATATGTTTTTTGGTGTTTAATAAATATATAATATACCCATGCCAAGTTACAGCTTTCCAACACTAAGGGTTTCGGCGCTATGCTTCGGACAGACGGACGGACGGACGGACGGACGAACATGACGATACTATAAGAGTTCCAATTTTCCATAATATTCATACATACATGATGATTATACTACTAGGTCTATGTTTATTAATCAATTACATTTTGTGTTATACTGACTGTATATTATGTGTTATACTGACTGATACTGACATGTTATAGTAGAAAATAAAGAAGAAATAATTTTTGTGTCAGATATTTTTAATATTTTTTTCTTTTTTGCTGTTAGTACCAAACCAGCTGCTGATATTAGGTAGATTTTTTGACGCTGATTAGTTTGCGGCAACAAGATATTCGCCGCGTCGTACGGTTAACGCAGTTTTTGGATAAAATTATCTCCCGGTAAATATTCAAGCACAAATATTCTGCAATATTGTTGAAGGAAGCGACTGTATATCTGTCTGTAATTTCTATGTACCAAATAAATTGTTTTCACCGTGCCCATGCCAAATTTCCGAAAAAAATGAGTAAACTGTTATTGGTATTCCGTCTATAAACCATGATAGAAAAAGGTTGCATCTTAATTCATTTAAAGATTTATTTATTAAGATAAATATATCGGCGCGTATGTCAATAGTTATTGTAATTTCTTATTTAATGTAGTTAACACGTTCGCTGCGTTGTGAGGTCATATTGGCTCACAGCGAACTTTCATCTGGTGCGGCGAGCAAAATAGCGTTCTTTCCCCTGGTGCGGAAGGCTTAACTTTGTGTATTTTTATCGTAGGAAAGAAATTTATATACCATTGCAATTGCCGCTTTAACGTGAACAATCCAAGATTTTCAAACACTCGTGAGCCAATGTGACCTCACCCGCACTTAAAGAAAATTGTTTTACCCTAGTGCGGTGTGAGGTCAATATGACCTAGCGCTCCGCGCACCTCACATCCGCACTGAACGTTGCGCTAGCGACATTTCACGCGCTTAGTGTTGCGCCACGCGATCGATAAGGAAGACGTTACGTCGCTTTGAACCATTTTTCACGCGTACGAAATATATGTTTTGCAACTTTTAATTTAAATATATTATATTAGTAAAGTAGTGTGGTGTTGTCGTCAAGTCTTATACCGGGACCAGATGAAGTGGAAAGAGTTACTTCATTGTGTGCCTAAACATACAGTAGGATAGACACAAAATCTATTTTTCTTTTGTTATTTTTCACGTCTGTGACTTACGAAGTTAAAAATTAAACTGTCAATAAAATTCTGGAAAAAATTGTCGAGTGCTATAATACAACAAAGGTGTTTCCCATCACTAGTGTTTTGATATCTTCAGTGCGATGTGTGGTCAAATGGATCTCTCAAGTTGTTTCTATTTTAGATGCTAAACGAAACGTGCGAGCTAAAAACGCAGCTAGGTATATATTGCTTGGTTATTAGTCTTTGACCTCAAAATAAAATATATTCAATAATAAATATCCCCATTGAGAAAAACCTATATCAAGACAGAACTGAATGAGGGCTTATTTGACCACACGACGCACGGAAAAAAGGTCCTCTGTGAGTCAATATAACCTCATGACGCACCAGCAAAAAGTACACAAAAAATCGTTACGCAGCGAACGTGTTAAATTACGGATTTGTTATATAGACGCACACATAAGACAATAGTTTTTGTAATTACTTATTTATCGGCGCGTAAGTCGATATTTCATTATAATTACGAATATAATTACATTTAATTTTGTTTACTCAATAAGATACTCGATACTTGATGTCCTCCTAGTAAGACTATTCGATGAATCAGGCAGTATAAAACTAGTTGCGAGACTGCCGAGAGCTCACTTCGGTTTGAGCGGCCGAACCGATCGGACGTACGTCTAATTGTAGCAGGGTCCACGACTGAATTATTTCGGTTATTCTAACGAATCGTTATTATTAGTGTTATTTGGTGATTATAATATTAAAGTGCAGTGATAAATAGTTTATTCTGTAAATCGGATATAAAATATTTATAAGTCAATCAGTGTTTTGAACTTAATAAAATGGAAAAATAATAACCCTGCTCATGATACCAACACGGAAGACAGCCTACCAGGATCTCCAATAATTAACCGGGGCATTCCTCGCTCCGATAAATATTATTACTTATTGATTATTTTTAAGATTTTTATTGGATTCCGAAGACTATCCCTTTGAATCCTAACGGGACCAACAAAATTCATGAAAAAATTACTGAGTTGTTTGCACAAATTCCAACAAGCTGGAATTTTGTACAGACCTTAAATACGTCATCATAAATGCTATGTGAAAAGTTCCCATCGATCCCACTTGTGTGTTGTTTTAATCCGAGGTCTCAGGTCACAAATTACATACAAAAAGACATTAATAAATGATAAATAGTTTTTAGTTCAAGATTTTTAAGTGCTACGCCGTAGCGATGTGCTACGAAACACTGTAGAACAGTGATACGCCGTAGTGTAGAGAAGTTTAAAGATTGGCCTAGCCAGATTTACGGAGGGCATGTCAGAGGATACTTGGGTTGGCCACTAACACCTCCACCGCACTGAAGCAGCGTGGTGGAATATGCTCTAGGCCTCCTCAAGAGGGAAGATCTGTGCTCATTAGTTGGCCATCAATAGATTGATGCCAATAGTAGTCACAGTTATGTCAAAGGCCTTCGCATACTTGGATCAGACACAAAATTTTTCACCAATATGCATTAAAGCAGCGTGGTGGAGTATGGAATAGGCCTAAGAGACCCTTGTCCTGTAGTAGATCCCTACTTTGTTGCAAAGTCCGATAGAGTCCCTCGGACACCATGACAGCTTTCGACACTTGAGTTGTTCACTAACCCCTCCACCAATCTGTACTGAAGCAGTGTGGTGGAACATGCTCTAGTCCTCAAGAGGAGAGACCCGTGCTCAGTAATGGGCGAGTAATAGGTTTAAGCCAAAGTCATATTCAACAGTCATTTTTAACATGACCACGGAATACAGACAAGACAACATAATATTAATTGACATTTGCATGCCATAATGTAAATGGCTAATTGTGAGAAATAGCGTATTTTAATTAAGATCCTTATGTAACTACAATTATTGCAAATAATATTTCATTCATTCATCTGTAGTGAACATGTTAAAAGTAATTTGTTCACCATAATAATTAATATACAAACAGTGGTTAGAGCATTGCCTAAGTTTTGACGCGTGTGGCCTAACTTCTGTATGAACGGAGGAATATTAATGGATATTGAAGGAACAATGTTGAGATAATAACGATTCTAATTTTTTTACCATTATTTTGTATGTTAGTATTTAGTTAAAAGAAGTGAGGTTACGAGGTCGAAGACCGAGTCCGGCGACCTGGTTTATTCGAAACCATGGTAAGAAACTGAGACATACTACGGGCCTCCTCTCAAGCTCCAGACCCTTGTGAAGAGAGCGATAAGTGAGCTAAACTGACACAACACTGCACAGCCAGACAGACGTCACACAGACGTCAGCCTGTATGAGAATAAAGAGAATGACATTTACGAGTATTTTCTTTAAGAAACTAATTCTGCAGTCCTCGCAGATGAAGTCGCGGGTATAAGTTAGTCTAAAATATTATTACTTTATACTTATGCTGTCTATACTAATAAGCCTGCTTATTCATCATATAAAAAATGTTGGCTTTACACGCCCTTTACTCTCAAAAATACTACAATTTTTACATTTCTCGCAATAGAACAATTCCTGCTAAATATTCAGAGTAGATCTCTATACAAAATACGTACTGCGCCGTACAAACTTCGTGTGTTCATTTAAATATTTACCCTACATATATTCATGTTAGAATGTTGCAATAAACCAAGTGCCGATATTAACGGGAGTTATTCGCTTTTGTTGGTAGAATGCACACATTATTTCTTTCTACTACATGCATTCTAATCAGGCTTTATTTATTCTGCTTAGTTTTTATTAGTTACTTTTATATTATTTATACTTTTATATGCTTTTACTTATAAAGTTAATATTAATACCTAATAGTTATAGTAATAATGTTATTATGTCCACCTTGGAAAAAGGAGCATAGGTCGCCCCCCGACCACGTGGATGGACGACTTGAAGAAGATAGCGGGCATCCGCTGGATTCAGAAGGCTTAGGAAGGCTTAGGTCAGAGTGGCGCAAGTTAGGGGAGGCCTATGTCCAGCAGTGGACCTCCAAGGGCTGATGGATGGATGGATGATGTCCACCTTTAATAATAATTATTAACATGTGTCTTGAATGCCATGGGCACTTTAGCCTTTTTCATGAACACGAATATTTCGATATGATTTAAAGATTAAATCAATTTAGTGCACAAATAAAAGATATGTGGTACAGAGAAAATTGATTTTGTTAAGTTTATAATAATTACGTTTATGTGTATAATTCATACACTCGCGTGATTTAAACTATCAATGTTTATATCAGTCTCTTCTTACAATTTTTTTCTTCTTTTGTCTTCTCCTACACGCTTTTTTTTCAACTTCTCCTTTTTCCACTCTATCTAACTCTAGCTCATCTCCACCTCTACTTACGTAAAGAACGTATTCTTTTTCGAAGAAGTTTCTCATACTACTGTCTCCTCTAATACTTCCATACACCTCAAGTTACCCCAGTCTTCCCTCCTCTAAAAATGTAATCAATAAATACTTATATAGGTCTACATAAAACTTTTTTATAGACAAGGAGATTCAAAGAAAATATAACAAAGTAAATCTTATCTAATTGGAGCCAGTTAATTAACTGCTTTATCCTACGCTCCTGGACAACGCTAATTATTTTAGTGTAGTAAAATGGATCCCTCAACAATCACTAATTAGTAATTACTAAAAGTCTTTACGCAGACAAGGTTTGTAGAACAATATCCCAGGTATTTCTAAAACCTTTGTGTAAGATAACAGGAACATTATTTAAAGAAAAGTATACGGAAATTAATACGGTAGAAGGCTCAGTACCGGTCAGAGTGGCGCAAGTTAGGGGAGCCCTATGTTCAGCAGTGGACCTCCAAGTTCTGATGGATGGATGGATACGGAAATTGACTAAAGGAGGGTTGGATAGCTAAGATGGCTATAAACAAAAGTTAATAACGTTTAGTGGTCTTTGAAACGTGTTTTCCCAGTTTCTTAGCAGGGTGAAGGATTAAGGCAACCGATATATGTATTCCTAAAGCAATATCACATAAAAGTGATGGTTGGGTGGTCAATTTACGCCGGACAACCGATTTGATGAAGTAATGATAAGATATTGAGCTGTGGTAAGAATGGTGTTTTAGAGTAGGTACATGCTGTACATCCTTTTATTCCATAAAAGTATCAACATTCATCTCATCAAATCTATACTAATATTATAAAGCTGAAGAGTTTGTTTGGTTGAACGCGCTAATCACAGGAACTACTGCTTCAAATTGAAAAATATTTTTGTGTTTGATAGTCCATTTATCGAGGAAGGCTCTAGGCTATATAACATCATATATTTTAGTAGTTAGTTTTTTTCACAAATTAACGCGGGTGAAACCGCGAGGCACAGCTAATAACTAATACATGATGTGAATGAACGGATGTATTACTAATAATATAATTCAATCAAACTCCGAATAAGAATAACTCACACGCCACGTCGCTATCTGTGAGTCTTAGAATTCGAGGTCATTGACTGTTCTATCCAGAGTTTGATGGTGTAGTACATTTCTTAGAATCCATATACTATATAGCCTATGGCCTCCTAGTCCAGTGCATATTAATAGGCAGAAAGATACGAGTATTTCTTTGTAATCGCGCTGTTTCAATAAGCAGATTTCGGATTCCTTTTGTGTTCGGTCTTTGTGCGATTCTGTTTGTCTTATTTTTAGGTAGTGAAAACAATGCTCAATATTGAGATGCACGCATATGTATGTGATGTATTAACATCACATAAGATGAAAATTCTTATCCTCTTAGAATCGTGAAAGGTTTTAACTAAGGAAATAGCCAGCACACAAGCTGACGATCCACCTGATGGTGAGTGGCTATCGTCGCCCATGGACATCAGCAACACCAAAGGCATCACTGATGCATTGCTGAGAGAAGAAAAAGAAAGAAAGAAATGGCTCTCAAGCCGCCAGCCGGAACACGAGTCGTTTGGCGGCTGACTTAAATAAGAGGGTTGTAGCTATCCAGGCGGACCCCACAGAGAAATAATAATGGTACTAATGAACTACTAAAATCAATATCACCAATCAAAATAAAAAATCAATAAATAAAATCAATATCCCTTTGAGGTGGCCTACCATCAGCGAACCGGATTTGGAAAAGGTGACCTTTTACGGCTAAAACTATAGCCTGAGCCTCTCCCATTGGGACATCAGATTTGAGTTCATTTCTGGGTAATTGGTCGTAATAATGAACGCTATTTTCTCATACATAGAATACCACAAAAAAGAGACATTAAGCCCACCAAGCCTTTGAGGCTAAGAAGTCCCGTATTCTCCAAAACATAGTTCTAGCATTCGTACGATTAAAACTAAAAAAATGCGATGCTCACGTGTGTATGTATGTATGTACCTTTCCTGCATTGTGCGACGCCTTTGTCCGAGCGTCCATTTTTTGTTTTTGTCACAAACTGCGCTCGCATTATGCACTCAACATCCGCAGGATTTGTTTCAGAAAAAATACCTTTTCATAGAACCGGTATTAAAAAAATTCAGCTGTTGATATCTGCGTATACATATCTATGTATTTAGTTCGGTTGTATCATTTAAAAAAGGTAGGAAGTAGTAAGTAGTACGAATACTGTGACTGAAATAAAATGGTACTCCACCAATCCGCACTGGAGCATCGTGTTAGAGTAGGCTGTTGGCCTCCTCAATGGGTTGAAGCTAGGTGGTTATTAAGCATTTTATTTTTGGCTATTTAAATTCGCACTGATTCAAACTACACCACTAGTACGCATACACAGACATACAAACACACACACATACACACAAGTATAATTATAATAACAAAATAAGTTAAACATATAGCAGTGATAGCCTAGTGGTTAGAACGTTGGTCTCCCGAACGCGGGGGCCCGGGTTCAAATCCTGGCACGCACCTCTAATTTTCAAATATTATGTGCGTATTACAAGTTAATTATCACTTGCTTCGGTGAAGGAAAACATCGTGAGGAAACCTGCACACCGGAGAGTTCTCCATAATGTTCTCAAAGGTGTGTGAAGTCTACTAATCCGCACTTGGCCAGCGTGGTAGACTATGGCCTGTACCCCTCACATTGTGAGAGGAGACCCCGAGCCCAGCAGTGGGACAATTATGGGTTGTTGCTTTGCTTTTTTGCTTTTTTTATAAGTTAAACCGTTGAACAATTTTTAAACTGATAACAAAGTTCATGTTCACCTAAACTATACTAATTTTAAGTATTTTTGTTACAGGATGGGCGTAATTATGTGACACAGTGCTTCATTATTACAGTTGTTAACCATTGAAGTATTATTACTAGCGTATAGAACCAACACCGCGAACACCATGTATGTCCCAATGCATTGGTGCCACGTGGCTTCAATCTTCAATGAATTCGTTCGATTTTGAAAGGAGAGCGGGGGCTCAATTTTGAAAATGGAACCTCCCGGGCGGGACACACATTTTGTTCGAGATGTCTGTTCTATGACATTATACTTCAATGTTGTTTACGTATAATTTCTGTTATTTGTTTTTGTGATCAAAATCTTTAAAGGAAAAAGCTGTCAACAACCGATTGTAAGTCACAAAGCGATTATAAGTCGCCTGAAGGTTAACAAACACGTCACAGTCAGCGAAGTCTTCGGTACGAAGCGTGCACGAACAAATGAAACGATTCAATATTTATTCAATAAATATTCGAGACGACGGCAATCAGACGGCGCGGCAGCGAACGGAGATGGCTGGCCTTGGATTAGACTGTTAAGTGGCTTGGATGTGGTATCGTGAGGCGAGGTATTGATTTGTGAAGATGTTTTAATTAAGTTTTTGGAAGGTCTACGTTGGGTAGACTCTTCTTATCAGAATAAAGTATGAGTAATAATGCTTTGACAAAATGATTTTTCAAAATAGCAACCCCCTGTTACTAAACTAATCTTGAGATCTCTGCCATCTCAAGATTCGGTTTGAGATGCCAACAAAATACGTCAGGTTGTATAATATATCATCCATCCATCCATCCATCCAATGTACGATGTGGGTGGCGTGAAGATACACAAATTATTCATTATAAAACATACTAGTTATAAGTCATATATCTTAAATAGAAAGAAAATTACCTAGTATTATGCCATTACGAAGATGGGTAGTACGTTGTCACATCCAAAAATCCACCCAATCTTAGTACATCTCGTGGAAAGAGGACTCGCCGTCAAATTAGCTGAATGCGGAATGCTTGCTAAATCAACTGTGCGCTTTGACGGCGCCCGCGCGCCCTCCAGCGAACATTTGCCAAATTTCGCGCCACCTCTTCGACTGTATTTTGTCTTATTTTGTTTGCTTAAATGTTTCTTAATTTTCTTGGATGTATGGTTATTACGAAACGTAATATGTTTTACTGATACGGGGGTTTACCGAGACATTAAAAGCTTACACTGTTATAATTTTATCTATGCATCCAATCACCCATCAGCATTTGGAGGTCCACTGTTGGACATAGGCCTCCCCTATCTTGCGTCACTCTGGCCAGGCTCAGGGCCTTATCAATCCAGAGGATACCACGATCTTCTTCAGGTGGTCAGTCCACCTGGTCGGTGGGCGTCCTATACTCTTTTTACAGAGGCGTGGGCGCCATTCGAAGACATTTTTTCCCCAACAGATATCGGTCCTTCGAACTATGTGGCCACTTCAGTCGGTTTATTTGCTGAGCTATGTCGGTTATCCATGTTAGTCTACGTATGTCTACGTTCATCTACGTATTCTATCTATAATTAAGCCAAACTAGTGTATGTCGACAGAAGTCGGTTACCCTGCTTAAGAAGTAGGAAAGCCCTGAAGCGGGTTTACTTTACGATTGTATTGATTTATCAATATTAATTAATAATATGATTTTTTTATAGCTTGAAGGGCAGACGAAAAAGCAGACGGGCCATCTGATGGTAAGTGGTCACCGTCGCCTATGGACATGAGCCAATGCATCACCAGCCCTGAAAGAGATTTATTTTTAAACCTTTTTTGAAGAACGCCATGTCATAGCGCTCCGGGAATACCTCAGAAGGAAGCTCATTCCACAGCTTGCAAGTACGTGGCAAAAAAGATAGTAAGAATCGGACCGTAGAGGTTCTCCACGAATCCAATCTGTGTGGATGAAACTTCAATCTTCGGTGAGTGGTCCGGTGCAATGATGGAAAAGTGAAGTAGGCATCAAGTCAAACAATTCCTCGGAGCACGGGATAATAATAATATAATATTAATAATAGTCATTAATATCTTATTATCTTCCCGTAAAGTCTGTTTGGCTAATTACAACCCCCTTGCTAGAGTCAACCAGCTTGTCTCCGTCAAATCAGTTTAAAATTGCAATGAAAATATAGGATTTCACAAGTCCACTAAAACTTCGGACTGATTGCTCAATGTTTTCAAAGAAAAATGTCTTTACAAAATTAGAAGATACGAAAAAAACAGCAATTGAAAATTCGTGCGACAGGAATTATAAGCCGAAGATGAGAAAAAATTCCCGGGTATTCCCATAGCACTCCCGGTAATATGTAGCGAAAGCTCATGACAGATTCTCCTTAATATCTCAAAACAAGCGCAAAGTATAAAATTCTGCCGTTTGGAAACTTAACCACTGAGAGGAACATGTGTAAGAATTTTTGCCAATTTGTTACTGCGAAAGCGTTGAGGGATGTAGGTCAGGAGCCGACTACGTTTTCTTTGTTTTTGTTTTACTTATTATAAGAAAATGCTTAGCTATGATGCCCTGGTAAGTGGTGAGTAGCATTTGGTATTTTTACTCAATTTTGTTATTTTAAATTTCATTATGGTAAAATTTCCCGTTGCAACACCGGTAGCCCTTATTTGCTTAATATAAGATTGTAATACCTAAGTAAGATATTTTGTATTTTACGCTGTTTTACATAAAAGTTTACATGTCTATTACATAGGATTTTTGAAGAGAAAAATTCTTTAAGTGCGTTGAGGCATTTTTGAGGTGGGATAAAATCAATCAGCTCGCGACACCATCATCGTTTAAACGACACCTACCTGTGGTGCCATTTCATGAAGACTTCTTTAGGTAATTTTTTATTATAAAATCTATGACAAAATCACAAAAAGGGTACAACTCGACTTAGATCACTCATCACAGGAGGCACAGAATTTAACCTGGATGATTGAGCGCAATAAAAGCCTATTTACCTACTCCTGAAATGAAGATACTCACATTATAACCGAACTGAAACAACGAAGGGGGCAATTTAATTCAAAACCAGAATTCATCAACAGTTAATGCCCATAGGCATTATATCATAATGTATTATAGGTAGCATAGCATTATGAACGTACTTAATAATTTATACAAAATATACGTTGTATGGGGCTCAATCTATCTAAAGATAGAACTTAAAAGTTCAAATCAACCTGCTTTGTCTTAGGTGCACCATGTTGACCAACGAACGGTCGGTACGGGGGTATAACTGTCCATTTTGTTGGAAGTCACTGAACATAATAATTACAATAATTAAGTCGCAAGCTCTCGGTGCACAAGTCTCCCAGAGGGCGCTAGTTTCTCAAGCCGATATGCTGATAAATGTGAGTTGCGCGCGTTCGCACATTTTTCTCTTTCCGTCATTCTTTCATACTATATCGAACAGATAAATATTTTTTTGCATTACGGCAGTTAAAATAAAAAATATTGTTTGAAGTCCGATTGACTCGCTTAATTAATACTTAGTTACTAATACTTAGTGCTTAAATAGATGGGTTCAAAATTTAAAGGATAAATAACATGAATTAAGAATTATTTTAATGAAGATATACGAGTAATACAAGCATAAGTTATAATGGTTTTCATTCTCTTATTAGTGTATTAAAAAATATATGGACGAAAGAAGGACGTCCGAGAATTCTAGACCTTTTCATAAAGAAATATCATTCTCTGCTTATTGCTTTTTATTGTATGCTCTTACTGTTCTCAGAATGCGATAGATTCGCGAGTCGATGTACTGTTATATTACATTGTTTATTGAGGGGGTCTTACGTATTTTATGTTTACATCATTCTTTATAATACTGACATGAGATAGATACTTTTGTAGTTATAAATTAATTTTTAAATACTTCCAAGTACAACAAGTAGCATTGCATAGACTTTGTTTTCAATACCTTACATTTACCGGGCGTTACTCTGATACGCTGCGATTAGACCGTCATTGGAGGAAATGTTTTTATCCTGAGATTGATTGTGATGTATTGTTATCATCACTTTTCGAATCGATGCTATAAACTAGGGTTTAATGTCGAAATTTGTAGAGATTTTGTACTCGTTTTGTATAAAAATAGTCTTAATGTGGATAATATGTTTACGTAAATCTGTTAAAACCTATTTAAAAGTAAGGGATTCAAAAGTGATATATTTCGCTAAAATTTATTCTTTGTCATAAGTGTTACTATTGATTTAATAGCGACATGAATATTTAGTTAAAAAACATTTTGAGTTTAAATACTTTGTGATATTAATAAGAGCATTCACTCAATATAAAACATTCCAAAGCCGGTACAATTGTTTTGTTTCGTTTCAACAATTTATTTAAAACGGTCTCCCTTTGTCAATAGAACATTAATGTCTACTTAATAAGCGTAGTATTTTCTTTCAAGAATACATTCCAACGTTACAACACAAATAAGTATTTATATTTTTTCTTGTAACTATTTTAAATTATGACAATAGGAGAATAAAGGTGTACAAAGTATAATAATATAAGTATAATAATATATATAATTGGCAGATAGTATGAAAACATAATAAATAACTATAAATTTTAGAATAAATTTCAAAACACCCCCAGTAGTTTTCTTTTTCAATCATAACTAAGAACTATCTCGATCTCATCAGCTTTCAAACAAAAAAACCCAATAATAAAATAAAATAAAATAAATAAAATAAAAACTATGGATACGTTGTGCCCTTACAAATCAACCAAAAAATCTGTTCCGAAAAGAGCTACAACACACGCAATTTTATCTTTTGTTTCATTACACCAATCATACTACAATAATACACGAAGGCATTTTAACGTTGTATGTCAAATCTCAAGCACTTCTGACAACAACAAAACTGCCTATCGTCTTGTATTGACAGAGCGACTACGAGCAGACGAGGTCAATTGACTGCTCTTACGATCTTCATCTTCGGCGCGCTACCTCTTTTTTACTTATACAATCATTGTTAATGGATAGTTAGTTAGCCATATCTTCACATTATAATTATGATGATTTTGAAATGGTGCTTACACGTTATTGCAAACGGGTACTCACATATTGTTTTTTGGATCATAGTCACGCCAAGACTATTTAACAGGGGCGAAATTTTCCATTTAAAAGTTGGTTAGTCCAGCCAGTAAAAATCCTACCAACATACTCGTTAAGTCATCAAAAAACACAATTACTCGTACTGTAATACAAAAGAGTGACAAGTGAACGTCTAAAATGTGAAGACATCACTTTATCTGTAGATTTAAACCATGAGGATAACATCCAATTATGCTAGTCGATTAGTGCACTACGAGTATAACTAATTTGCAGAGTGAGCTCGGTACAACCTTCCTGTCATACCCATTCGTACCTACACGACTAACATAACAATAAGCTACTTTTAATAACTTGAATAAGCCACCAAGATAAACTGCAAACTCATTAAAACACGACTAAAATAGCACCTCGGTTGAACTTACCGTCATGTGTACTTAACCTACTTAGAAAGTTGCAAACTTCCATTGCAAATTAATTGACTTAAAATTGCTTGAGTTCGTCTCTATTTAATACATGTGTAAGACAGCTTAGAAGTGGTTCGCGAAGTTTGGCGGCGAGAGATTTGACGCAAACAATTTCCATCTCCTACACTATATTTAGGTCAGTATTTCGAAACGGTTAAGTTGGTTGAACAGTTCTGGTGTTATTAAAATGTATTTTTTTAAGTAAATACATAATTTACAATAGAATGGATGAGCCATTATTAACCCAATGCAAAAAGGAAAAGGTTCTCAATTCGTCTGTTTTTTATTTATGTTACAAACAATTACATGTGGTGATCTTAAGATATAGTAAATAAACTGTTTCAGTTGTGGAGTTCTATTAAGTAATGGTTCTAATTTTGCCTATTCCTCAGAAGATCGTAATCACTCTCATAGATACGTCTGATTTTTCTTCTACCTATGTGAAATTTTACAGGAGAGCAAAAAACGGTTGAAATATCAGTAAGTAGTCAAAGGAATTTATATTAAGATTTCTTACACAAAACCGTCAAAATTGATGATAAAAATTTGAAAATAATTGAGCATATGTAGCTGTTGTCCCTCTTTCCAATCATATTAATAACTAAAATTCAATGTAAGACGACTTATGCTTTTATCCACTGAGGGTGCGAATTATGATGAAATATCCCAGTAGGTATATAGGGTAGGTATGTAAGGATTGGTTATCGATGTATGTACATACATATATCCAACTCAACTACAAGTTACAACCATGCAACTAGAACACAGGTAATCCTACACACGTATGTATCAGCGTTTACTTAGCGTTCGACATAAGCCGACGACACTAGTCAACGCCATCTATTGACAGGTGCACACAACTGTGTCTTACAGGTGTTTGCACAAGGTCGGCTAAGGACTGATCCAGTTACGGGCGAGGGACAAAGACGCTGTTTTAGAATAGTACTTTTGTATTACTCATTGAAGTATAATGTCATACTCGTAGAACAGACATCTCGAACAAAATGTGTGTCCCGCCCGGGAGGTTCCATTTTCAAAATTGAGCCCCGTTCTCCTTTCAAAATCGAACGAATCCATTGAAGATTGAAGCCACGTGGCGCCAATGCATTGGGACATACATGGTGTTCGCGGTGTCGGTTCTATACGCTCGGTAATAATACGTCAATGGTATTACTATCTTTTTTGTAATTTTTTTTTAATGTGCTGTTCCTTTAGGCTTTTCTTCTTCTCCTTGACAAAGCACCTTTCTGAAAAGCCAAAAAATGACGTGCATAAGTGTATCAGTGATACCTATATGTATAAAATATTTTGACTTTGACTTTGACTTTATAGGATAAGCGGTTTGGTGTCGAGTGGTGCAAAAGAAATCGTTATGGCGATGACAGCCACTTACCATCAGGTGGATCGTCAGCTCGTTTACCGGCTATTTCCATAAATATAGCCTACGTTGATTTGGTGTACCTGCAATGACTTCCATAAATTTTAAAAACTGATAACGATAAAGAATAAATTGAGATTGATGAGCAAAATTGCTTAATTGACAAAGATTAATAACAGTTTTATGAAATTTAATAATTCTTTGCGTTTACCGAAAATAATTCTGAACTTCGTGATATAGAAGTTGCCTGCTGATTGGGCCATATTAAGGTGTGCATATACATACTTATGAAGTATATCACAAAATTATAGACATAATACAAATGGTGAATTTAATCAAGTAGCTAACTGTTACTTTACAGAAACTGCTAAACTACTTCGTAGACCAACAGAGAGCATATCGATTTATTATTAAATAAATTAACAAATAATTTCTGAATAATATTATACTGTATATTCAAAACTATATCATAATCCTTGACAAAATATAACCGACTTCAAAATTAGGGATAACTCAAAAAATAGTCGTTAGATCTCGCTCAAATTTAAGTGGGACTACATGACAAGCACCAGCTTTCGATTAGAAAAAGAATCATCAACGATTCACAGTCAAAAGTTCTGAGGTAACAAACATAAAAAAAATACAGTCAAATTGAATACCTCCTTTTCTGAAGTCGGTTATAAAGAAAACAACAATGTGCAGTATTGCTTGAATTTTATATTCATCTTATTAAAACTACTTTGAATTCAGTGGCTATTTTATTTAAATGAATAGAGATGAGAGCCAAGAAAGCATTTAACGTAAGTAGGTACTTTGGAATATATTTTTTTAACTGTTACAAGTTACAAAACTAAGAGAGGTTGGCTTGGATTCAAGGGTGCATTAAACCTCTTCACTTTAGGCCATTACCGAAGGCAAAACAAACAGCAACAAAATAGTCAAAATAACATCAAATACAAACTACAAAATATCATCATTATCATTTTCAGGTCGTGCCTGATTTTCAAATACTTAATATACAACTTATTTGATATAATATACAAAAAGAACACAACTTTATGAGTACGTGCATGTTATAGTATTTCATAACAAAAGAACCCTTTTCTTTCCTACACAATTCTTGGCAAAATCCCGAAAAAATGAAGCGAATATCCGAGGCACCATAACATTAATAAATCACTATGTAAACATGACTCACAAAGTCTTATAGTCACTTAGCATAACAGACTGGTGATATAGCTATCCCCAATTTTACTAAGACCTCATACACCTGTGACAGGCGAAAATATACCCTAAAGTAGTGTCGAAAGGTACACATTTACACAGCAGGTCGTGTACTGCAATAAATTCCTTACGAAACAGGCTATTCTGCACGCAGCTGACTTGCGTAGATTAGACAATAGTGTAGTGAATATACGAGGAAAATTATTAGGGTTTTTACCTACAAAATAAATAATTACAAAATAACTCAGGAATTTTAAATTATAAATAAATTTTGTATTCAGATAAGTAAAAATAAGTGAAATGGAATCAAACATTAAAAATTATATAGGGTTACTCTTATATCAAATTGGGTGACGGGGCAAAATAAGACAAGTTACTATTGCAAATACTTATACATAATTATAACTCATATCATATTGTGCCCCACCCTACCCTAATACAAATAAGAGTATTGCCCTGATTTTTCTGTTTATTAAAATTGTCACAATTATCCGACTAACTACACATAAAATATGAATGTATATTTAATTACAATAAATACCTTCAAAATATGTATCCATTTAACGCATCTCTAATTACTTATAAAACGGGTAAGTATACGACAAATCTTAGCTGATTTCGATTAGTCCTATTTTTGTAGGTTTTTTTAAAATTTTTCTTGTTATATTATAATAACTTCTCGGTTTATAAAGTCCACTAATGCTCCAAATTATTATTATGTTAAAATGTTTCAGTGGAACAGTTTCCACTTATGCTTTATGTTTCTTGTATCTGTATGGTGGAATCTGTAACACAAATGCGGAATGTGTAATTGGCGGATATAGTATAATTACTTCTAGCTATTGTTCTCAAGTAAGTGACGTTTGTCTTTTTTGAGAATAAAGATTCTATAAACATAAACATAAATGCTGTTTATATTTCAAATAAAAAGTATTATAGTTGTCGGCTCTGTGAGTAGTTAGTGTATGACAACAGGCGCCATAGCGTCGGCGGCGGCGGCCAGTAATACAGCCAACACACTATTTGTGGCTTTTAATGCTCAATCGGGTGACATGTAACCACTGCGCCTGCAATAGTTCTGAAGCGAAATTACAATGGAATTGTACTGATGTGAACAGAAACGTACATCAGCAACTTTTTCAATTATGCAATGCATGTTAATAATGAAGCGCTCATAGCCCTGCGGCTTGCGTCGATCCTAAGTGATCGACAAAGTTAAGCAACGGGCGCGGTCGGTAGTTGGATGGGTGACCGCTAGTGGCAAAAAAAAATCTTGATCGTTTCCGTGCTTCGGAGGGCACGTAAAGCAGTCGGTCCCGGTTGTTATCATAAGATAACAGTCGTTAAGCCATGTCGGGAGGAGGGCCTCCCGGTTTGAAAACTTCCGACAATCGGGTTGGCCACTAACCCCTTCACCAATCCGCACTGGAGCAGCGTGGTGGAGTATGCTCTAGGTCTCCTCAAGAGGAGAGACCCGTGCCCAGTAGTGGGCCATTAATGGGTTGAAGCCCATGTTAATAATGAAATGGGTAATATTATGCTAATAATATAATAAAATACAGAAAACGAAGGTTATTCATGTCTTTTCGTTTAGTTGTTTAAAATGGTTACAGTTAAGTAATTAGAAATAATGCTACACACTTATAGCCATTCACAAAGACAATACACAATAATCAATACACAAAGACACTCACATAGACTGAGAACAGACATTCAAATACCTGATTCTTTGGGAATCGACGAAATGTAAGGTAAAAGTTGTATGAAAAATTTTGACGACCTGTACATTTAGCTACTAATGTAATTTTGTTATTGTAGTTAAAAAATAATTAAATACCAGTGTTAAATTAGATAAGATCTATCTAAAATGGCTATTACGATTTCTGAAGATCATAATTAGACATAATTACTGAAAGTAAAAATAAAAATTACATCATGTACTTGTACAAATTGTATATCTATAAACGTCGATATTAAATTTTATTTTGTTCAAAAACAAATCTAGTACGAAAAATTACTCAAATTCAAAGATCTTCATAAACTTTAATAACAGTTCCACCCTAAATAACTCTCTATGGTAGTGCAGAAGACAGATAACACAAATCCCTACAAATCCTCACGTAATTACCGTTAATTCTCGCAGTAAACAACCCTCACCTAACGTTGTACTAGCCCGCAACTATGCCGCCATCGTGTGAATTCTACAGCGTTATTAATTTAGTTTCCCTGCGTTGTTTTATGTTATGTGTATAGTAAAGTGGTAGGGCCGTGTCAATTTAAATTGTGGGTTCAAAATCGGTAAGAAACTTTTTTTTTAATGAGGGTTCACGTACTGTTATTTATTGAAAAATGTATTATAAGTCTCACAAAGTCTCGCAACACAAAAAGAAATATTAGTGCGTTACCAGCTGACAGGGACACTTTTATGTTAAAGGGATTGCAAACATCAGGATACATATTTTTATGGAAATAGCTGGCAAACGAGCCGACGACCCACTTGATGTTAAGTGGCTATCGATGCCCATGGACATCGGCAACACTGATGCGTTGCCAGCCAAGAAAATGACAAGAAAAAGAAAGAAAGGAACATCAATCAATTCAGGAAATCAAAGTATTTTTTTAAGGTATAAGCAAAATTGTCCATCCTCATACATCATGATCATGATCGTCATCGTCATGATCTCATTTATTAAGCAGGATGTACCACAGGCAAAAGAAGTTGAATCGGGAGGAGCCTTACGCTCCAATAAGTTATAACTCGCGCTCCAGCCGCCATGAAAAACTTTAAGTTTTTGCATTCCTTCATCTTTAACAATAAAAGTACCCTTCGCTTCTTCCTTTGCTAACATAAAAAACCATTGTGATAGTTTCATCAAACATTTTCTAAGTACTTTTTCCCATTAAAAGTTTCGTTTAGACCAAAGACTTCCACTTCCGGAATCAGCTGACAACTCGAAAACTATTCTATCTGAAAAATGCAGTGGCGGAATTGGGAATCGATTTTGCAAAGGGAACGAGGAAATTAAGGATTCTTTTATTTTTCACGTACGAGGAACTTCTGTAAAAAGTTAAGTCCACTAGAAAATTTCATTTATTGAAATTGGGTTTCTAGTTTACAAGTAATCCAAAGTATTTACTTATTAATGCAATAACTGAATAAAGATTTTTCTTAGTTATCTGTGCATTTTACCGCTGGAATAAGAAATCGTTTAACTGATTTGTTTGTTATCTGTAAAAACATTGTGTAAAATCCCTCCTCTTTGCTACTGCCGTTTATTTAACATTTCTGTTACGGTTAATGTTTCTGAGAATGCTGCTACTGATAACGTTATTTGTTATAGATAATGCTATTTCTAGGAACCTTATTTGATTTCCTTCGCACGCCCAAATTGAAAAACATGTTTATACCCTACATTTAAAAATAACATGCTAGTTTACCACTTCAATGATTTATTATTATTATTTTATGTTTCGGTGATTAGGTTTTAAATTCTACTGTATTTTTTATTTTATGTGTGTTACCTCATAACTTTTGATTTTGATGATTATTTTTATTTCCGAAAGTTGTTGCTTGTCATGTGGACTGTGGTCCCATTTAAATTTGAGCGAGATTGAGTAGTTTTTGAATTATATTTATAATGTTTTAAAATTCGTTTCTGCATGTTTCTCAGCCATATACAAAAAACGCCGACGCGGTCCAAATCTCACACTGTTTTTCAAGTGTAATTAAGGTCCTGTGACAGGTAATTTCTTACTTACATCAGGGATTACCCTTTTAAGTTTTTTCTCAATCCTCGTTAGTCAATGTCGCCATACAATTAGATGAAAGGTACAGTAAGTCATGTTTTCTTTGGGTAATGTATTCTTTACATTAACGAATTTAATATATTTTCGCTCACAATAGATGAAGTAGGTAATTTAAATAATTCTTGACAAAAAATAACCGACTTCAAAATTAAGGATAATACAAAGACTACTTGTGAAATTTCGCTCAAATTTAAGTGGGACTACATGACAAGCACCCGCTTTCGATTAAAAAAATAATCATCAAAATCGATTCACGTAGTCAAAAGTTCTGAGGTAATAAACATAAAAAATAGAGCCGAATTAAATACCTCCTCCTTTTTTGAAGTCAGTTAAAAACGTCGTTATTCAGTAAATGCTAAAAAGTTTAAAAAAGCTACGTTGTTTAATTTTCCTGAAAAAAAATGCATAGTTTCGGCTCCTTTAAGTTTTTCTATCAGTTTATTATTTTAGCGTTCACAACAAAACCAAACAGCGCATCGTCTTTCCCAACCCTTATTCCGCCTGTAGTTCTATTAACGAGATCGTACGCATAAGAAGTAATAACAAAATCCTCCTCAGAACATCTCCTACTTACTCAGTTATTTTTTCATTTGTACATCCCGAAGCTATTAGGGGTTATTATGAGTATTAATGCTTTTCGCTAGGAGTCTGTCCGAAGCAATAACGTGAGGCATTGAGTGATCACACGTTCACACGTGCTGGTCCGTCCTAATAGCCAATCTTCACATTAGGTAAGGATATTTACGGTATACGACACGTTTACATTAACGATTTTTTTATTAAATGAAATGAAATGAAATAATGAAATGAAATAAGTTTTTATTCGAAGTAGGTTTGTTACAAACACTTTTCGAAAGTCACTCAACGCCATCGCTTCAACAAATCCCTACCGTGAGTGGTCCCGGGAGAAGAAGCGGCAAGAAACTCCCGGGATTATTTTTTCCTACTCACAGTTACAGACAGCACTTAATACTACTTATTGCAATATTTGATAAAAAAAAAGCTCATGTCCAAGCAGTCTTGTCATTTAAATACTCATCAACTTTGTAATATAATTATTGTATATATTATTATTGTATATTATTGTATATATTAAGGGTCTGGCTTAAGGTTTAGTAAAGGGATGTTAGCTAGGTATAATTCTGAGGAGCGGCCGTGAGGAGAATCCCATTCTTCTTATTCGGAGATTGTAATTTTGTTAGCGTAGTAGAAAAATTACGAGTATATGGCGC
Source organism: Thymelicus lineola (assembly GCA_963932265.1). Taxonomy (NCBI): domain Eukaryota; kingdom Metazoa; phylum Arthropoda; class Insecta; order Lepidoptera; family Hesperiidae; genus Thymelicus; species Thymelicus lineola. The sequence continues at coordinate 9,956,022 of OZ010704.1, forward strand.
GATTTCGAGTTTAGTTTTACTATGATGATTTGTTATCACTTAGCATGTATGGATCAAATCTTGTAAGCTGAAAAAGATTATTTCAATGCACCATACGCAGTAGAAGTTTTGTATTTTGCCTGAGTTTTAATGACAATGCATTTTTACGATAAGCGTGAACTTATATTGAAACCAAGGTTAGCTCCAGACGAGAGAACTTATTACAGGTTAGGGAACATACCAAAACCACGTGCCTTATTTAGGGGGGGAGGGGGGTCTTCAAAACACCACGATTGGTCACAGAGGGGAGGAGGGGGTTTAGGTTTTTGTCACGTAGTCAATATTTTAGCAACCATTGCGCCACAAAGTCGTCAAATATAAGCAAAATTATTATTTTTTAACTCTGTTTTCGCAAAAAAGTATTGAAAACCGTATTTATCAATTACCACGTGAAAACTAGGGGGGAGGGGGGTAAAAAGTTGGAAAAAATGGGTTACGTTGTTTTGGTATGTTCCCTTATCAAAATAGTCATAAAATTTTATATACGCGTTCATTTATGGTAGCTTGTTCACAAACTTTATCATAACCTTACTCTCAGGTTTTGCTTTTGATAGAGGAACTCCTGAACGGTACTTACACAGATAAGACACTTTCTAAAAGTCAGTTTTTAATCTTTTAAACACTTCGTTTAATTTCATTGACTTGTAGGAGATCCAGAAATAATTCAACTTCTCCGTATCTATTTACCGAATAACGTGGGTAACATCAAAGGCTTACCGATGCTTTGTCGACCAGGAAGAAATAGAGAGAGAAAGAATAAAGAACTGCTTGGCTCCAAAGACCCCAGCCGGAATACGACAAGTCGTTTGGCGTTAGTTAATAATTAATATTTTAACAATAATAATGACAATAGAATCCTCATGTGAAGTTTAAGCAAGCGGGCTGTCAATGATGTTTAAAAAAATACAGATATGTCATGCCCTTACAAATCAACCAAAAAATATGTTCCGAAAAGAGCTACAACACACACACGTTTATCTTTTGTTTCACTACACCAATCACACTACAATAATACACGAAGGCATTTTAACGCTGTATCTGTATGTCAAATCTCAAGCACTTCTGACAACAACAAAAGCGTATCGTCTTATATTACAGAGCGACTACGAGCAGACGAGGTCAATTGCCTGCTCTTACGATCTTCATCATCGGCGCGCCAGTGACATATCTACCTCTTTTTTATATTATAATATCATTGGTTGCTGTCGCCTCTTACAACACCCCAATATAATGTCATGGGATTGGGGTGTGGAGTGTTGTAAGTCTCCTCCGACTACTTACCATCATATAGACCACCACTCTACAAAAAAATATGTGAATATTCGTATATTTAGTGATTAATTTGTAATGGAAACAATTACACCTTGAATATTTTGACCAAATTGCGTGTAAATTTATCTAAGAAGTTCCTCGTCGTGTCAGACTAATTTTCCGTATGCCTGAATTAAATTACAGTTGGTGAGGTCAGGTAACCCACAATATGCTTTATTATAAACAGCTTAGGTTGATTTTTCATTGACATAATAATATTGTAGGTAAAAGACATTGATACAGAGCCCAATCAGAGAATTTTAATTGAACATTTCATTCAACATCGCTGTAATGTAAATGTTTGGTCCATTTTAATAATTCCTTCCACTGTAAGAGCTTAACTCAGACTCTGTGTAATTTTCACATTAATGGAATTAAAATTTGTTTTTGTTGATGAGAAATTATTAATTTTTCCCCGAATCAGATTTCGTTCTGAAAGGAAAGTTTTGTATTGTTTTGGGAGTAACAAAAGAGCGTGGAACTTTTGAAATGGAGGGATTAATGATCGGTTAAATAAATGAAGCTCAACAGTAGTATGAAGTTGGGATAATATTATTATGATTTTAAACTTAAAGTAGTCATAATAATAATAACGACCGCCGATCGCAGCGTCCCGGGTTCGAGGCGAGGCACTATTTATTATTTATTTATTTATTTAAGGCACGCCAACTAGGTACATAAGATACATTATTATGATACACACCAAAACTTTTTTATATGTACTTAAATTAAAGGCATGCACAACATTTACATAACTAAGTGTCACAATCAGTCGGCACTAGGATACTTTCTGAATTCAGTCAGAGAACAGAAAAAATGGTAAGTAAACTAAGTACATTTAAAAGCAAAAAAAATAATAATAATAACAATAAAAAAACTAACTAAACGAACTTTCATGGAATAGCAGTGTTGTCGTAGAACACATTATGAAATTTTGGAACGAAGTTCCTTATCGCGCGTTGTGAAAGGGGGCTAGACGGAAAAATACGACACTTTTTGATTCTTACGAATGACGACACTTTTTTTGAAGTGATTCAGAGAGTTTTACAGAGATGGCGCTGTACAACTTTCAACAATACTTAAATCGAAAGGAACTTCGTTCCATCCGGGTGTCCCTTGACACCTCTCATGTTTTTTTTTCTCTTAAATTTTCCAATGGAGTCGGTAAACATATAAAAATCAACAATTTGAAAAATGCAATTTTAGTTCCTCATGGCAAGATTAAGAGGTGAGTTGTGTGCATATTTACTATATGTGTTTTAATTTCTGTTCTCGATCTGGGTGTGTGTTCTTGCCTCTGTGTGTTGTCCATGGCACCCACGACACAGGGAATCCCAGTGTGGGGCTATGAGTGTGCGTTTATTTATGTTATGTTGTTGAGACGAGTGGCGAAATCGTTACCATGCCGGTTCGCTGCACTGAGGGTCCTGGGTTCGATTCCAAACGAGGCGGAAATTTGAACGATGAGTTTGAATTTCTGTTCTCGGTCTGGGTGTGAGCTGTAGTCTCTGTGAGT